>JAFEMH010003704.1:0-250657 GCA_022495995.1 Adenophora triphylla var. japonica
TGGTCAAGCCAAGTCCTACAAAAATCCTCAATTCAAAGAAAGTCGCCCTCTTCATCAAAGAAAACATCATGTGCAGATACCGGGTTGCCACCTCGAAATCATCTCGGTATAATGGATCCTAAGCTTCGAGGGGAATGTGAGAAAAATCAGCCGCTGGAATTCCGAATAACCCGTCACAAGTCATCTCCACTATGTGCCCCAGGCACCAATCTGAGTCATCGAAGCAAAGCAAACAAGACTCGGGAAAATATCATCCAGGAAGATGGCCGTCCGTGCGTAGATTGGCCCGAGAAGTTAAGCACCCGGCACTCTGGGGCCTCTACGTAACATCGCCGAACGGCAACCGGGGAAACACCTTTTGCCTCTCACATACGGGGAATGGAAGCCGTACTCCCAATCGAGCCGGAAATACCACCGCTCCGTATACCGGGCCGGAAAGCCAGACTCAACGAGGTCGAATGGCTCCAGCAGTCGCCATGAGCGAATTGGCCCTACTAGACGAACGCCCGATTGAAGGCCACATGGAACACATCCGGGCCTACCCAAGGAAGAATGGCCAGAGCCTTCGACAAGAAAGTAAAGCATCGGGAGATCCGAGAAGGTGATCTCAAGTTTCTAAAAAGAAAAGCCCCTGAAATCCGTACTCAAACCCTCTCGGCAAATGGGGAGCCTCGTATGGGTCAGGGGCTTGCATATGTCGTCCGTAAGATCTTCTCACTGAGGAGCCATGCAACTCCTGCCGGAGCCTCGACGGGAATCCCTTTCGTACACCCAGCCGAATGGTGGCCAATTTCAAGCCGCAGATGTGGCTACGCGTAAAAAAAACAAAAAAAAAAAAAAAAAAAAGGACAAAAAAAACAAAAAAAAAAAAAAAGAGTGATAAAAGAGTAATACCCAAACTAGGTTAGAAACCCGAAAAGGTGCTGCGGCCTAGGTAAAAAAGCAAAGGTTGCAATTCAAAAAAAGACAAGACAAAAAACAAAAAAACAAAAAGAACAAAAAGAACAAAGAGCAACTAAACAAAAAAAAGAGTGCTAAAAGAGTAATACCCAACTAGGTTAGAAACCCGAAAAGGGCGGCTCTAGGTAAAAACAACAAAGGTTGCACCAAAAAAAAAAACAAAAAAAAAAAAACAAAAAAACAAACAAAAGAGTTCACCAGGTGCTGAACTACGAAGACCTCGAGCTCCTCAAAATGAGGGGAACGTAGGCAGCCGAGAAACGGTTCGGTCTAAAAGCACAAATAAAAAGCCATACTTTGGCATCAATACAATTGATCGGTACCAATGAAAGCGTCTCCAAAAACTCTAAAGCAATTCAAATATTCATTACAAGTTAAAAGCTCTTTGATGAGTCTAAGCCCGATTCATTCTGCAGCTACAACCGGCAACCTGCTAAAAGAAAACTAAGATACATAATCAAACTAATGTGTCCGTCATGGCAAGAAAGGGATACTTGGAAACCTCGTAGTGCACTCCAAGCCACTCGCATCGGCCTCTTCCCTTCTCTTTCTTCCCCTCCGCCAGTCTTTCTTTCTTTACGAACCGGAAAATGCTCAGATTCCTCCTACTCAAGCCTCCGGTATAGGAGACGAGGAATTCTATCGAAACCGGCCTCCGCCGTGGCCTTAGTAGCCACTAGCGTCATCCCTCATCTCCTCGTAACCTAGCCGGTAAACATAGGAGCCCTCCTCTCCTCGTCTCTTGACGTAAGCCTGTGTCCATAATCGCCTCGCGCCGTCTCCGCTCCCCGCTCATGAAAGTGATTGGCCCTCGCCTCGGCCCTCCTCCTCTCGTAAACAGGTCGAGGTCCTCCGCACCCATAATGGCCTCACGCGGAGTCTCAAAAATAGCCACCTCGAGTCTCTCCTCCTGCATGCCCCTCGTACTCAATCCAGTACCAAGTGGTCAAGAACACCTGGGGAGCCTCTGACGCCCGAGAATGACCCGAGGGGGAAAGGCATCATACCTCCTCCATTGCTCGGGAAAGAAAATGGAAACACCGAAGGGATCGTCCGTCTGGAAAGCAGGAGCCACCACCCTCGGTGGCTATATCATCAAAAACCCTCCAAAGGAACCTCGTCTCCAAGCCAAACCGTCTCAGACCCAGCAGCCGAATGTAGAAATCGGATCGAGAAAGCCCCGAAGCATAACTCACTGGGACCCGTCCCGAAGCACTCTGCGAGGTCTCCACCGCCAATGAGGCACCAACCATCTGATATCTTCAGGGCCCCGGGCGACCCGCCATCCAACGTTCCCACGCAGCCCCCGATCATCAAAATCTACACCAACACCTCTCTCCCCGGCAAAAGTCCAAGGCTCCGATCATACTCGAGAGGTTTCCCGAAGAACCCCAAACGACTCCATCGGCCCACATGTGGTCAAGAGGAACGGGTCAGAGTGCCCCCGCGCATATACCGCTCTCTTTCCGTAGCTAACTGCCGCTCGAGAGCGTGAAAAGTCTCTTCCGTAATCAAAGGAACGACATCTGCTCGCCCCAGCGACAACAACAGACAACATCCAAAGAAAGACCGAATGGGCAGCGGATCCCAAAGGAATATACCATGAACAAAGGTGCCGAACATACAAAAGTGCAAAGGCATCCCAATAGTGCATCATCCACCAAACCTAGGCCCCTAAATCTGTCGGGAAGACCGAAATATCAAAATGATCGGGACCGCGGATCATACCTTGCGCTTTCCTCCGTGGAAAGATGAAGGAGGACGCACAACTGTCAAAGAAAGAAGCCCCCTCCTGGGCAAAGGGACCGCTTATCTCTTCCCACCTCCGTGACTCCGAAGCTAAGCTGGGGCCCGAAATTCTTCGATGGGCATGATCGGATACGGAATCTCGTTGAAGGAAAGGCAAAAGACATGCCTTCTAGTATCCCAAAACGAAGAAGAAGCTCTTAAGAGGTCATAATCCGGAACCAATTCTTTGAGAGACCACAAGCATCGTACCTTGTACCTTTCTTCAAAGAATGATCTTCTCTCGTGCATGATCTCCCTACACCACTCCTTGAACTTTTCAAAAAACAACATTTGCCTTTCTTTGGACAATTTTGGAGAATTTTTGGCCATTTCCATGGTTTTTCTCTCTTTCTCCCGAAAATGGTCATTTGAATGGAGGTTGAAGAGGATATTTGAATTTGAAATAAAGCAAGACCAGGTCCAACCGTAATTAAAGGACAATGTCGAAGCCGACCCTATCCGCGCGGATACAAGTGTCATTACCAAAAAAATTTTGCAAATGTCCAAGCCGCTACACCAAAAGAGGAATATTCTGGGTCCCGGTTGCTCGAAACCTGTGCAAAAAAAAAAAAAACTCCCCAAACCAGTCCATATACCAAACACCCTTGCAAAAAAAAAAAAAACAAGGCTCATGCAACACTGCATTCATATTACATTGCATTCATAAAATAAAATCCTAAATCATTACATTCCAAAAAAAAAGAGTGTGCATAAAAAAACATTCATAAAATAAAAATCCTAAATTATTACATTCCAAAAAAGGAGTGTGCAAAAAAAAACAAACATAAATAAAATCCTAAATTATTACATCAAAAAAAAAAAATGTGCATAATCTGTACAAATCTAAATCTCAAAAAAAAATCAATCGGAGTCTCCACGCCCGATGTCTCCCTCGCCCTCTTGCGACTCGGGCCCGCCTCGTCAGAGCCCCGAAAGTCTCGGGCTCGTAATCGTCCTCATCTCCGCAAAGAGGCCTCGTCGGGACCAACCGGCACACTCGATAGGGTAAACCCGTATCCTCGAAGAAATCGTGATCCGAAGGTGAAGGCGTCGGACTCCCGAACATACGGAGACGACCCACCATGCCGCCAGACGTGTCCCCGCCTCGTACGCATCCCCAAGAATGACGTGATCCGAAGGCAAGGCCGCGCGGTGATCAATGAGAGGAGAAAGAGGGGTCTCAAGAAGTCTCCGAGGGAATAGGAGAAGCCTCCCGTCCGACAGGCGCCGGCCGTGGTCGCCGCTCTACTCGAGGAGCCCCGCAAGCGACCATCCTCCCGATGAATCTCTTGGCCCCGATCACTTGCTTCGCGCCCTCGACGACCACCTCCGAAAACCGCACAAAAGCAAAAGCGTCAAAAAAAAAAGTGATGCTAAAGATGATGAAACAAAAGAAAGAAAAGAAGGGGAAAAGGTGAAGCCATACCTTCATACCCTACGAGGCCTAAAGCTCGTGGGAAGCCGCTTCGGCCGAGGGATCTCGCACCCTCAATCGGACCCCATCCCGGGATATAGGAAAAATCCGTCCGAGGGTACCGCGGATCCCAAGCCCCTCCCTATCCCGTAACTCCGAGGCATCCTCGCCTCTCCTCAAGACGAACGTCGCATATGGCTCAATCGCCACGAAGTCCGAGAAGTGCCGGCCTCGCTTCGGTAATCATCCCAGTCACTGACCGATCAGCCGGGTGCATCATATCGGCGGGAGGCTCCACCTGTCCTCAAAGGCGAGTTCACGCCATGCCGGCGCGTCACCCTCTCTCCCGTCATAATAGGCATCGCAGTCGACCCCTCAAGATCCTCCGCCGCGGCCCGTATCTGCATCTCGCGCCTTCACTCGCGCCACCTCAAAGCGATCCTGTGGGAAGAATATCATCCCCTCATCCGTCTCGCTCCGTCAAAGGAAGGCAATCCGCTGCACCGAGAGTCGTGACGCCCTTCTGGAGCTTATCTTTCCCTAGCATGTTTGGACCAAGATCGCATGGCCGGATACGCCCGACGTACGCCAGCCGCTTCCACACCGTGACGTGGAAGAACTCCAATGGGCCTATACCGCCAAAGGCAAAGATCGAATCAATCCAAGTGCAAAAAAAAAAAGGAGAAGTGCGTGCTCAAAGGAAAGAGGGAAAGCAAAAGAGAGCTTATACCTCCAGTGGCAAACTCGAAGCAAGATAAGGAGCTCACAAACTCTTCCCTACTGCATTCCTATCAAGAGCAAAATAAAGCTCGCCAAACTCTGCCCTCCCCACGAGACATCTCCGGCCGTCTCCATGTCCTCCAAGGACCTCGGCCAAGGCAAAGATCGCCGTCCCCTCAAGATGCCCAAAGAGCGTGCTCGAGAAAGTAAACCACAAGAAGGCCCCGGCAACCGGATCGGGCGCCTATCCTCTCCTCCCCACCTCATAACTCGCTATGGTCTCCACGATCTTGCCATAGACCACGGCATACTCCATCCCCATCCCCTTTTGGGAATAGGGGAAAATCCGAGAAGAGCCCTCGCAGACGGCATCGCTCGTAGCCATCCCGCCACTCAATGCCGCGTCCATTAAAGGACAGCCCGTAATCGCAAGATAGTCGGAGGGCGTAACCGTAGCCTCGCCCGTAAGAAGTGGAAGGTATGGGTCGCGCCCCACCGCGCCGCGCCGTGCAGCAAACATCAAGCTCTTGCTCTTAGGGAACTTGACCACCCCCTCAAGCACTCGACAAACTCCCAAAGCCCCGTCTCAACAACAACTCGTCTCGACTCGGCAAAGCCTCCGGCCCGCATCCGAAGCCGGTCCCACAAGTCAATCACGTACTCCACCGATCCTCGAGTCTTCATTTTGTTCACCGCCCGTCACAAAACGGTGTCCGCCCTGTAAAAAAAAAAAGGAGAGAGAAAATGTCAAAAAAAATTTGCATTTGCATTTACATTAAAAAAAAAAATTCGACAGCATAACAGCATACAATGAGCATAGCCCCATTTTTCTCGCATGAAATAAAACAATTTTCAGCAAGTCCCAATGCATTCATCAAAAAAAAAAAGATGCATTCCTACGGAAGTAAAAACTCCGTCCCATTTTCAAAAAAAAATGCATACATGCATATCATCCATCTTACATGCAACGGGAGGAAAATCCGTCCCACTTTTAAAAAAAATCCTAAACATACATACATCTCATATTGGCAAAATGCCCATTCTTTCCAAACAAAAATGCATGCATTGTATCATCATATCAAAATTCAATTTCAAAAAAAAAAAAAACATCATCATCATCAACATGCAATATTCAATTTCAAAAAAATCACAATTCTTCGAATTTTCACATATACTTTTCGAATCGAAAAAAAAAAAATGTGGCAAAAATGCCAATTCTTTTTTCCCAAGCAAAATGCACATTTTGGGTTACTCATATACTCATTACAACATGCAAAGCATCGAAATCAAGATTCAAAGCCAAGAACATCAATCATTCGAATTTTCAAAAAAAAAAAAAAATTCAAAAATCACCTAAAATTTTCAAACAAGAAATCAACAAAGTGGATCAAAGGGTTTCAAAGTATACCGCTCGGAGATGCGGATCCGAAGCCCAATGTTGCCAAGCATCGGGATAATGCTCCTCCGTAACCGATTGCGAGAGGTTGTAATGCCTCACTCATCCGACGAGCTCCAATCGCTCTCTCCGCTTATGGGGACCACGTCCTGGCCTTGAAAAGCGCCTTCCCGTGTTCCATTGCTTGAAAAATTGAAGAAAACGGACGAATTTTGAAGCTTCTAGGGCCAAAATGGGCCGTTCTCCTCAAGCTTCGTCTCCCTCTCTCTCGGCAATTCAAAAATTGGATCGAGGAAGAAGAAGGGCGTGCCTCCATTAATACCCCGACTTTCCATTCCCGCCCGCGGATGAGATTGTCGTGGTCAAAATGACCCTTCGTCTCTTTTTAAAAATTTCGTGACTCCTCGCACTACCCCCAACTTGACAGAGTTAACCAAAGATAACCAAAGTCACCCCTCGTCAAAAAAAAATCTTCCCTAAGCACCAAACGTAAGACCGAGAGCCCGTAGAAAGATAACGAGATCCCGTATCTTTCATCAAAATTACCCCTAAGCAGCCAAACGTAAGACCGAGAGCCCCGAGAAAGATAACGAGATCCCGTATCTTTCATCAAAAATCATTCCCTAAGCAAATTTCAAACGAAGACCGAGTGCCCCGAGAAAGATAACGAGATCCCGTATCTTCATCAAAATTGCCCCTAAGCTAGCCAAACGTAAGACCGAGTGCCCCGAGAAAGATAACGAGATCCCGTATCTTTCATCAAAATTGCCCCCTAGCAGCCAAACGTAAGACCGAGTGCCCCGAGAAAGATAACGAGATCCCGTATCTTTCATCAAAATTACCCCTAAGTAGCTCAAACGTAAGACCGAGTGCCCCGAGAAAGATAACGAGATCCCGTATCTTTCATCAAAATTACCCCTAAGAGCCAAACGTAAGACCGAGTGCCCCGAGAAAGATAACGAGATCCCGTATCTTTCATCAAAATTACCCCTATAGCCAAACGTAAGACCGAGTGACCCGAGAAAGATAACGAGATCCCGTATCTTTCATCAAAATTGCCCCTAGCCAAACGTAAGACCGAGAGCCCGTGCAGAAAGATAACGAGATCCCGTATCTTTCATCAAAATTACCCCTAAATAAACGTAAGACCGAGAGCCCCGAGAAAGATAACGAGATCCCGTATCTTTCATCAAAATCATTCCCTGGCATTAGTCAAACGTAAGACCGTAGTGCCCCGAGAAAGATAACGAGATCCCGTATCTTTCATCAAAATTGCCCCTAGCCAAACGTAAGACCGAGTGCCCCGAGAAAGATAACGAGATCCCGTGATCTTTCATCAAAATTGCCCCTATAGCCAAACGTAAGACCGAGTGACCCGAGAAAGATAACGAGATCCCGTATCTTTCATCAAAATTACCCCTAGCCAAACGTAAGACCGAGTGCCCCGAGAAAGATAACGAGATCCCGTATCTTTCATCAAAATTACCCCTAAGCCAAACGTAAGACCGAGTGCCCCGAGAAAGATAACGAGATCCCGTATCTTTCATCAAAATTACCCCTAATAGCCAAACGTAAGACCGAGCGACCCGAGAAAGATAACGAGATCCCGTATCTTTCATCAAAATTGCCCCTAGCCAAACGTAAGACCGAGTGCCCCGAGAAAGATAACGAGATCCAATATCTTTTCATCAAAATTGCCCCCCTGCTAGCCAAACGTAAGACCGAGTGCCCCGAGAAAGATAACGAGATCCCGTATCATTCATCAAAATTGCCCCCTAGCCAAACGTAAGACCGAGTGACCCGAGAAAGATAACGAGATCCCGTATCTTTCATCAAAATTGCCCCCGACAGGGCCAAACGTAAGACCGAGTGCCCCCGAGAAAGATAACGAGATCCCGTATCTTTCATCAAAATTACCCCCTAGCCAAACGTAAGACCGAGTGCCCCGAGAAAGATAACGAGATCCCGTATCTTTCATCAAAATTACCCCTACAGCCAAACGTAAGACCGAGTGCCCCGAGAAAGATAACGAGATCCCGTATCTTTCATCAAAATTGCCCCTAGCAAATAAACGTAAGACCGAGTGCCCCGAGAAAGATAACGAGATCCCGTATCTTTCATCAAAATTGCCCCTATAGCCAAACGTAAGACCGAGTGCTCCCGAGAAAGATAACGAGATCCCGTGATCTTTCATCAAAATTGCCCCTACAGCCAAACGTAAGACCGAGTGACCCGAGAAAGATAACGAGATCCCGTATCTTTCATCAAAATTACCCCTATAGCCAAACGTAAGACCGAGTGCCCCGAGAAAGATAACGAGATCCCGTATCTTTCATCAAAATTACCCCTAGCAATAAACGTAAGACCGAGTGACCCGAGAAAGATAACGAGATCCCGTATCTTTCATCAAAATTGCCCCCTATAGCCAAACGTAAGACCGAGTGCCCCGAGAAAGATAACGAGATCCCGTATCTTTCATCAAAATTACCCCTAGCCAAACGTAAGACCGAGTGACCCGAGAAAGATAACGAGATCCCGTATCTTTCATCAAAATTGCCCCTAAGCCAAACGTAAGACCGAGTGCCCCGAGAAAGATAACGAGATCCCGTATCTTTCATCAAAATTGCCCCTAAGCTAAACGTAAGACCGAGTGCCCCGAGAAAGATAACGAGATCCCGTATCTTTCATCAAAATTGCCCCTAAGCAGTCAAACGTAAGACCGAGTGACCCGAGAAAGATAACGAGATCCCGTATCTTTCATCAAAATTACCCCCTACAAGCCAAACGTAAGACCGAGTGCCCCGAGAAAGATAACGAGATCCCGTATCTTTCATCAAAATTGCCCCTAAGCAGCCAAACGTAAGACCGAGTGCCCCGAGAAAGATAACGAGATCCCGTATCTTTCATCAAAATTGCCCCTAAGCAAGAAAAACGTAAGACCGAGTGACCCGAGAAAGATAACGAGATCCCGTATCTTTCATCAAAATTACCCCTAGCCAAACGTAAGACCGAGTGCCCCGAGAAAGATAACGGATCCCGTATCTTTCATCAAAATCATCCCCTAGCCAAACGTAAGACCGAGTGCCCCGAGAAAGATAACGAGATCCCGTATCTTTCATCAAAATTGCCCCCAAGCCAAACGTAAGACCGAGTGCCCCGAGAAAGATAACGAGATCCCGTATCTTTCATCAAAATTGCCCCTAAGAAGAAACGTAAGACCGAGTGCCCCGAGAAAGATAACGAGATCCCGTATCTTCATCAAAATTACCCCTAGCACAAACGTAAGACCGATCTCTCTCGAGAAAGATAACGAGATCCCGTATCTTTCATCAAAATCTTCCAAGCCAAACGTAAGACCGATTTCCTGCACGAATACGTCCGATTTTCCTCAAAGAAAGGCTAACGAAATCCCCAAAGAAAGTTAACGGAATCCCAAAAGCCAACGAAATCTCGAGTAGTACTCGAACTACGAAAGGGCTTGATTCCCACTAGGGATACGTAGGTAGCCTATCATTAGGTCCAGCCCCTCGACCAAAACGGTCACCCTCTCCTTCGGCAGCAGACGAAGTCCACCGAAAGGCCATTTCAAATCAAGGTCCGAGGCGCCTAAAAAGCCATCATCATCAAGGTCCGAGGCACCTAAAAAGCCATCTCCAAGGTTCGAGGCACCTAAAACGCCATCTCCAAGGTTCGAGGCACCTAAAACGCCATCATCAAGGTTCGAGGCACCTAAAACGCCATCTTCAAGGTCCGAGGCACCTAAAACGCCATCTCCAAGGTTTGAGGCACCTAAGACGCTATCACTAAGAAAACAATAAATCGCAATCATCCCCAAACAGAGACCGAAAATGGTCATTCCTATCCCCACCGGGAGCGGATAGCCACTGCACCGAAAATGGTCATCTCTTATCCCCAAAGCAGAAGTTTCTCTCCAAAGAAACGACCGTAGAACTCGCTCATCGTGTTCGAGGCACCTAAAACGCCATCATCTCCAAGGTCAAAGACCCGAACTACGATCGGCTTCGATTCCCATTCTGGGATACGTAGGTAGCCTATCGCTAGATTCAGCCCACCCGATCACTGATCATCCCGCCAAATATGGAGCCTTACTCTTATTGACGACCCCGCTTCCTTCGAAAGCGCCGTCGCCGAGGGGCTACCGTAAGTGCTCCAATTTGAGCTTGTTAGAATTTTCAAGTAGAAAATTAACGAAAGTTATAACATTTCTAACAATTCCTAACTATCCTAACATTTCTAACAAAGTGAGGGTAAAATGGGCATTGTTATTTAAGGTTAAACCTTAAAAAGAATCTCAAAAAGAAAAACAAAAGAAGAAAACCAAATATAGCAATGCCGAAACATAAACTCGGCCGCCTAATTTGAATTTTGAAAAAGATTATTCTTCTTGTCCAAAGCCGAAGCCGCATTTAATGAACAAAGGCACGCCGCCCGGACTTGTCCGCGCGGATGGGATTGTCATCTCAGAGGGCTATAAATTGAGCCCTCCAAATCACAAAAATAGGAAGGAAGAACACAATTGCACCGAACCTCTCGGCGAAATATAGAGAGAAAACAAATGAGAATTCACAAGAATTGTCACCTTTTTCTCTCCAATCTTTCCCAACTCATACTCATCCACTCACTCTCATATTCAAGCCCTAAACACTCATACACTCAAGCCAAACACTCAAGAACACAAGGAAGATTGGTAAACCCTCCTCTTCCTAACCCTAAATCTCATCCATGCATGCATCTTCAAACTACAAAATGTAGTTCTTCCATCTTCTTTCTCTAGATCTAAGAAGATCACCATGGAAGACCATCTCCATGGATGATCTTCTACAAAGATCAACATTATTTTCAAAGCTTTTCTTGCTTACTTGCAAAAATGCACTTTCAAAACCCTAAAAAACCATTTTCAAGCACTAAATCTTGATTTCAAAGGGTAAAATCCCCTCCCCAAGCAAATGAAATGCTTAGTCCTAATGTACCCCAAGGATGGTTTGGTATAGTTGATTCACCACTAAAATGTCTAGTGATCACTAACCAAAACCTAGGGAAATGGGGACAAGCATGGATGCAAAACCCCCCTTAAAATCATATTTTCTTCCTTGAGAAGTTGCTGTCCAGTAGCAATTTTCTCAGACCTCAGTCCATGGTCTTAATTTTTGGACATAGATGAACTTGGAATTTGGTGTTGACTACAAAATACTTTTTGTAGCCAACATCCAGAGCTTTCCAGACATATTTTTATCTTATTTTTTGGGTGAGTAAAACTCCTCTTTTCAAATTTTCTTTCAGAGGCTAGTTCATCAGCTTCTGGGAATCCAGATCTCATATCTGAGGTTTCCAGAAGGTTTTGACCCCTCAAATCTTCTCCAAAATGAAAAATTCCTTCGTACAAACTTTATTTAAGGTGTCTAGAACAACTTTCATTCTCTGAGTTTATCCAGATTATGAAGTTTTAAGACCCTTGAATCCCTTTTAAAATCAAAGGTCCACTGCCTTTTTCATTCTGGCAGAAATGGCTCTCAACTTCAAAAGGTCTTTTGAGTACCAAATCTCAATCCAAAAATCTTCCAAAAAATCATGGGATCAGTTTAAAGTCTTAAAAAGATATCCCAATTTTTACTTTTCTGAGTTTCAACTTATTTTGGCCAAAACACACACACACACACACACACACACACAAATGATTTTCAGTTTGGAAGACTCGTTTTTACGAGGCGCGTCGGGTGCACACTAACGTCCTTCCCGACGCGTAACATGACCTCCGAACCTAAATCTCTGATCTCGGGCTTTTTTCAAAGTTTTGGCCCTCAAAATTAAAATGGCGTGGGGACTCCGTTTTTTCCGGTTTTATTTGGTTTTTCAAAGAAACGCAAAAATCGAATTTTTCCCGCGAAAAAGGCAACATTCATCACAGTAAGCGCAAATGCGGTTTCTCCTATTGAGCCCTTATAGTCATCCTAACATACCACAATGCCATTGGCAACTCCTCCAACCATGCACCACCTCTTCCCTCCAAATTCTTGCACAGGGCATCAATGATTTGTTTATTTGCCGCCTCGGCCTGCCCATTGCACTGCGACCTATAAACTGCCGACTTCCAATGCTTAACATTTAATCTTGCACATTCTGCTGAAAACTTTTTCCCAAACTGAGTTCCATGATCAGAAACAATTGCCCTTGGTAACCCATATCTGCACCACATGTTTTCCTGAACAAACTTTACCACATTGTCCTCACTAATTGTCGCCAGCGCCTTCGCTTCTATCCACTTGGTAAAATAATCCACTGCAACCACTACATGCTAACATCCACCCTTGGCCATTGGGAAAGGCCCTATCAAATCAATTCCCCACATATTAAAAGGCCATGTCACCACAATGGGAGTTTGCTCTGTAGCTGGTTGCCTGGGAATGTTACCATGTCTCTGATACTTCTCGCACTTTTTCACATAATTTTCTGAATCTCGCCTCAAACTGGGCCAATAATACCCATGAAACAAAACTTTGTCAGCCAACGTTCTCGGCCCGGGATGGCCTCCATATACCCCCTCGTGCATCTCAAACAAAACTTTCTCCACCATACTTGGCTTAATACACCTCATGAGCGGCTTTGAGAAAGACCTTCTTTAAAGAATTCCATCCTGGATTGTAAACCTTGGCGAGGTCACCTTTTTCAGCTTAGCCCTGTCCTCATCTGGCGGCAACTCTCCCTTGTCCAAAAATTATTTCATTTCAATGACCCAATTCTTCTCCACTTCATCAATTTCCAAAATAATTGGCCTATTAATTGCCGGCATGTCTACATACTTCACCATCGATTCACTAGTCGAACTCTGCCTGTCGCCTCCCACCGACTTGCTCAACACATCTGCCCTTGCATTTTTAGATCAGTCTATCTGAATCAACTCCCAAAATTCAAACCACTTCAAAATGTTTTTCGCCATGTTGCAATACTTCACCAAAACGGGATGCAGCACCCCATACTCCCCCTTCACCTGGTTCACAATCAACTGAGAATCTGAGTGAATCACAATTTTCGTCAGCCCAATGTCTCTTTCCAACTCGATTCCTGCAATTAATGCCTCATATTCCGCTTGATTATTTGAATCATCAAACTTAAACCTCAGCGCCTTCTCATACTTGCACTCTTCATCAGGTGAAACTAAAGTAATTCCCGCTCCACCTCTGTTTTGGACAAATTTCAACAAGTAAATTTGTCTTATCAAGGATGTTTGGGCACAAATGGAATATAATTCACAAAATAAGATGAACGCAAGGATGTAACGAGAAAACCCTTAGAATAATCGTTCGAGGGAAAAACCTCGGGAGGCTTTTGGGAAAGCCTACCTAAACCAAAGAAATATTATTGAGTATTTTAGTTTTCGAGTACAAGTGCGGTATGAGAGTAAGCAAAAATGTGTCACGTGTATACATGTGCACTCTAGGAATAATATATAAGCATGAACGTAACTGAAAAACAACAACTTGAATGACATGCTGATATTTCGCCTAGAATCTCGCCATTTGTTGATGAAGATCAGCCGTTATCCCTTGGTTGATGGATGAGACCGTTGTGTTGTTGCTTGACCAAGTCCATGCAGTCATTCAAATGGGTTATTTTTATTTATATTTTTGTTCCTGAATAATAGGAAAATACAACAAACAGTTTCAAGGTGTTAGTCCAAGATGTAAGTCAAGACGTTACCTCAAGATGAATGTCCAAGATGTAGAACATGTTGAGTGGAAATTTTAGGGTGAAACAGTTGCCCCCAAAATATTAAGGCTTTCCAAGCTGAATACGGAAGGTTTTAATATTTTGACAAGAATATCCTTATGTGACGGTTGAAAGGAAGGTACAGAGTCATGATAGGAATCAATAATCGTCATTCTCGAATGGCCCTAATATCAACAAATCTTTTCAAATTCCTTCCATACCTGGAGTCTTTTCCTATATTATGATGAGATCAGCCTAGAGGGTGCAATCTCCATCCGTATTTACCAAATATGAAATCGTAACATTTCTCCAAAAAGTGAGTTTGATTCATCGTACCATCTGATCGGTTTCTTCGACAAGTCCATAATAATATGTATATATATTGTTACTTGCAGTGACTCGATCCGACTTTATGACGAATGACATTTTGGCTAAGTATAAAGGCAAGAAGAAAGTAGAAGAGACCATACCTAAGGAGGATGATAAATTTACTTTGAAGAGGAAAAGAGAGGATCAAGATACCAATGCGGAGAAGCAGACTCGGAGAGAGGAGGTGCTAGAGAGTCAGGTAATTTGGTTAATCCAATTTTGTATAGAGATCCACTTTCATTCTGGTCGATATCACTTGTTTATTGATAACAGGCTATCTCAATTGCCAAGTTGATGTCTAAAGAAATCAGAATGGAAGGTTAAATGCGACACCTTAGACATGGATAGAGCTGAATATGAGAAGGATCTGAAAGATGCTGCTAAGATACTGAGAGAGAAGAGATTGGAAGTCAGGGCTAAAGATGAAGAAATTTTAAAATGGAGATCTAGACTTGCCAGTGTTGATGTGAGACATGAGAGGGAGATGAGAATACTACGTGATGATATGGTGAACGAAACTGCGAAGGCAGTTTTTGAAGCAAGAATCCAAATGATCAAGGAATACCAAGAAGGAGAGCACGTGAACTGGGATTTGGATGATGAGAATGCAGCTTTGCAGAGGATTATTGATGAAAAAGCAGGTGAGGTTACCTCCAAGTAGATTGAGCAGGTTGATGATGCTCAAGACAGTAACACTGAATGAGGCATTTTTCAAAAACAATTTGATGAGGGTTTATCCTCAAGGAGATTTTTTAATTTGTAAGGACTCATAAGAGTCAATACATTAGCTTTTTTGGAGATGTTGGGTTGGTTCAACATCTTAGTCTTGTGGGGCATTTTGCCCTTTTTCTTGGATATTTTTATATTGGGACTGCTTCGTTAATTATGGACTCTTTGTTGTTCATTGGTAACATGTAAATGTTACAACCACTTGACGGGGATAACATGTCAATGTTATTACCAAATTGAAAAGACAACATGTAACAATGTTGTAACCAAGTTGAAAAGACAACATGTAACAATGTTGTAACCATTGGTTCCCAAATGGTGAGAAAACGTGCGCTCAGGCGAGGTTATGATAACCAATAGACTTAGAAAAGACGTAAAATCTTTTGAAGAGTAGAAGGTGAATACCTTAACGTGCGCCAAGGCAAAGTTATTTCAACCAACAAACTTTAGAAAAAATGTATAATCTTTTAAGTCGTAGCGGATGTTACCTTACAACTTGGAAATGTTGATGTGATGCATCACTGCAAACGTTGACCTTTCAGGTAGGTGCTATGGACTGTCTCATTATTTAATGACATCTTGCAAAACAGCAATACGTTGGAGCTGGGTGTTAGATCTAGCTAACACCCCTCCGATGCTTAAGTCAGTAGATGTTTTATTTAAGTAAAAAGGAAAGAAAATTAAAAGAAACTAGTTTGAGATGAAGCTCGTACCTGGGTGTGGAAATCGCAATAAATTTTAACTTACATGTAATAATGCTTCAGCTGTAGGGCGTTCCAGCTTCTAGGTATTCGGATGCCATCTGGGGTAGACAACCAGTATGCACCTTTTCCTGCTTCAGCGTCAACAAGGTAGGGACCTTCCCACTTCGGAGCTAATTTTCCTGCGTGCAATTCCCTGGTATTTTTTCCATTTTTAGGTCCATTTTTTTCCATTTTCCAACTTAAACAACAACACCAACACTCAAACTTCAGTTCAACCCAACCCAAAATTACCTCAAGCTATTCCAACCAAGCCAAAGGCCATTTTTACATTTCCAAATCCAACCAACACAATTTTTACCATTTTTAAACTCAAGAAAAAAAAATGGTTCCAAATAACACGAAACAATTATCCAACAACAATATCATCTTTAAACACTAAATGAGCATGTATTTGAAGGAAAATATAATAACTTACTTAAAAATGGAATTGACAAACTTCAACTTTTATTTGGATGAAAATGCTCCCCTTCTTCTCCCGAACATTTAAACACGAACGGATCGACGAACGGATTTTTCTTGAATTTAGGTTGAATTTTTAAAATGGAAACTAGGTTTGGACTCTTTTCTTTTTAACACAAAGGAAATGGGTTTTGTTTAAAATTAGCTCTTCACTTAACCACTACAAGAAGATAACCATGGAAATATTACACCTAGGCTCCTCCATACTTTAAATGGTTAAGCTTAAATAACTTAAGTTATAACTCCCACACTTTAGCACCTCATTGTTTTATAAGATATAATTAAATTTTCAAATCTTATTATTCCTCTACACAACTCCTAATATTTTCAATAAGACATTAAATGATTATATTTAATTTTTTTAACATACTTAAATATCAACTAAATTATAAAAATGTTAAACTAACACATAATTGCCACAAATAAAATGCAAAACATATAAATGAATGCAACGCACTCCATAATCACGATTAAGCATGAATCAAGATAGAACCTAGGATTAGGGTCGTGAAACTATGGAGGTCTAATGGTGATAGCGGTTTGTTAATATTCCCGCACTGTCTTTCAATTATTTAATTAATGCATTTTATTTAAAAGCACACACACACACACAACATTTAAAGAAAAAAGGATATCGAAAGACTCGTGTATACGAGGCGACTCGTGTAAGCTCAAAGTATCTCTTCCCGAGGCATAACCTAGCCTCCGAACTAAAAATCTCATCACACAACAAAACAAAAAAAACATGCCTTCTCTCAATGTTTTGGGAATAATCAAAACGGCGTGACGACTCTACAAAACGAAGAGCAGCAACGGGCCACCCGGCTTCGAGATGCCGTTCGCGCGCCGGATCGAGCAATTTCACCTACATTAGATTTTAATTTCTAATTCCTATGCTTTGTGAAAAATGGTGATGAGTTTGAGGGAGTCATCCTAACTAAGTAAGTTGCTTGATTTCACAAGTGAGAGTCGGTTTTGGGGACTCACACTTGGTTTTTGAAAATGGTTTTTAAGGTATTCATTCACAAGTATAGAAAAGGTAAAGAAAGTATGGAGGGGATTATGTACATGGGGGTTTTTACAATACAATTATAAAAAAATGGTTAAATGCGGGAGACAAATCCCAAGAAAATGAGCATTCCAAGCAAACTGCCCCAAGTATAGGTTGCTGTCCATACTGCCTCAGATGTACATGTCCAAATTTCAAATGGAGTGGAAACAAAAAGTGGAGTTCTCTTCCTAGCACAACATAGAGAACACATGATATTTTGCTTGATTTATGGGCCAATATTAGGAGTCCAAAATGATTTAAACATTGGACCATACAATCTGCCAGAAAATGGAACACACTGCGTATGTCATGAAAACATAACATTTATACCCCTTTTTGATCAAAATCAGATAAAAATCATAACCTAAAAGTTGTCGAGGACACATTGAAAATGAATCACACCAGATTTAAGGTCCATCCAGTTAGGTTTGCTATGTCAAAAAGCAAGGAAATTTTCAGGACAAAACCTTCGTTTTGAAAGACTGGACAGAAACCGTTTAAGGGAAAAATTAAAAAAAGAACTTAGAAAAACAGAAAAAATAAAGTTAAAATATGTGCATACTTCTACATGTGTTGTCCGCAAAAAATCTCTTTCGTCTTTTCCCATATTATGAGTATTTCATGGTTAAAATAAACCGTGAAAGAGGAGTGGCCCGAAATCGTACACACTGGACAGCAACATAGCGGCAAGGAAAATTTAACTCCTAACCTGATTCGAACAAAGAATATGCATCTTAAATTTAAATCACACTTAGCTTAAAGTACCATGGATATGCCTAAACCTAACTCTTTCAAAGATATGCACATAAACTTGAATGAACAGCAAAAAAATACAAAAGTGGACAGATCTGACCCTTCTTACAAAACATGGTTTTTGAGGTGATTTTGAGAAACAACAAGGCTTGTTAATGATGTATTCTTACACATAAGACATATACTTACATGAAAAATAAGAACACCATGTTTTATACATACATTAAAGGATAACGAGCTAAAAGAAAAACGTGAATAAATCAAATACGTGGGGGGTCTAGCCAACAAGTGACTAGACCCCAAACTTATACATGAAAAGAGAAGATATACCTAAGTAAGAATAAAGTGGGTGTGCTTCCTTTGCTTCCAAGGGAAGGCTTTTTTATGTGTGTTTTGAGAGTGTTTGATAGATTTGTGTTTGAGTATGTTTTGATTGTGTTTGGGGGATTTTTAGAAGTTGTTTTGTAGTAGTCTATGAAGGTTAGATGGTGGATATGTGGTGGAGATGTAGTGGTGATGTGGTGGTTTTAGATAAAGGCTGAGATAGAAAAAGAGAATAGAGAGAAGAGTATGTTGAATAGAGAGAAAAGTGTCAAAGTGGTAGGATGATCCGCGTGTTTGTCTTGTTTTTGTATTCTCCCCTACCCCCTTTTATGACAGAGTGATAGTCTCCTCTTTTTTGGTGGGAAGGAAGAAGGTAATGATGGAGATAGGATGGAGGGGGTGGCCTATGGTGTCTTCTCACACCAACAAGTTATAGGGGTCAATCTTGGGGTTAATTGTTGACTTTCCCGAAGTGACAAGACTTGTGAAACTAAGTAAAATGAAGAAACCAAAGTTTGATTATTTTTTAGATGATTTATGGACCGGTCCAAGGTTAGTCCTTATTTTTCTTTTGCTTTGTGCATTTGTAATCTTCCGCTGTTGGTCTCATAACTGCTTCGGTGCACGCACTTCGGTGTCTCGGTTGTCTACAATATCAACATAAAAATCGCTTGAAATAATATCGTGGTCGCAACAGGATATCTGAAATATGTTAGTGAGTATAGAGTGACATAATAATATTATAAAGGCACATATAGGTCAGTAACAGACTATTTTGACATCTCAGATCTCGGTCCGGGGTCCCGGGGTCCTTTTTTACGAGAATATGTCCGTTTCTTCTATTTTTCATCCCGATCATAAATCCGGACTCAGTTTTCCAAATTATGCATTGATAAGGCACACGACACTCTCGAATGGCCAAATCGAGGTTCTAGGTCAATTATAAGGGTTTAGACTAATTAAAAGGGTTCTTTGGGGGGTGCGAGATCGGGGTGTCTACAACGATATTCATCATCAAATTTTTTTATGGATTATACTTACTAGATAATTGTAACACTCATTTTGGCACAATAATTAGGACTAACTTTTAACGAATCTTAAAACGAGTATGAGGAAGTGATGTTAATGCCAGAGTCGACGACGGACATAAGGCTAACGACATTAATGCAAGTTCACTAGGTTACTTCTCATAACTTAGTGTTTAAAAAATAATTTTATCTCAAATTTAAATTATATTAGTAAAAGTGCACCTAATTTGAAATCTGAATAGATTTTCTTAGGATTGACAGAATATGGATGCCACTGATGAGCCCATGGCTCATAACTCGAAATCAAACCGGCCAAAGGGGATACCAAATTCCCCTTCTTCGGCCGGTAACCCCTACCCCTTAGCCCTTCACAAATTCCTCTCAATCCCTAATACACCGGATAACGACCAAACTGGCCCAATGCCAATTTCCCTCATACCGAGCTCAACACCCGATACCGCCTCTTGAAGCATACCGCATCATGCGGTCTCCCCTACGAAGTTTCACCATTCCCCTCATCCATCTCAAACACCTTAAGAGGAGATTAACCCAAAACCAAAAGCTCAATAACGAATTTATGTCATCCCAAACCAGACAAGGGGATACCATTTCGGCCAGTATCCTCCCTGCTCATTTGCTCTCCTTGAATCCCTCTCAATTCTCTTATCCCTTTCAAAGTGACCCAACCGCCCCTTAGTCTAATGTTTCATACCAAAACACCAACTTGGATGGACGAATCCCCAAATCGGTATGGGGAATACCGCACCCATTTCCTCCTTGTTGTTTAACCATGCCCATGATCCTACATCTTTGACTCACATAATCGTTTATTCCTTTACATATACAAATATTAGGCAAAATGCATTTTAGTTACCTGAGTTTGTCAAGATGTTTAAATTGGTTATCAAATTTGCATTTATTACAGGTTGGTTATTAAGTTTGTCTTTTTGTTGCAATTAGGTATAATTTTGGATGGCTAGTTTAAAAATTAACAAAGAGTGTAAAATGTGCCGCTCACATAAGTTACTTTAGGGGTATTTTTGTCCATAAATTGTAATGGAAAAATGACCTAAATTCACATATACATACACACAGTTTCAACCTTTTTCACACCATCCATCTCTTACCTTTGTCTTCTCCATCTCTCTCTCTCTCTCTCTCTCTCTCTCTCTCTCTCTCTCTCACACACACACACACACACACACTCACACACATAGTAGTTGTAGTGAGAGAGTCATTCCAAAGTCATGTAAATCTCTCTTTCCCATCCCCACTCCTGCATTTATTCCATCAATCATCTCAACACCCAAACCAATGCCCACCTTCCCCTTCTTCATCTCCTTCTTCCTCTTCCTTCTCTTAACATCCGCCATTGCCGCTACCCACAACCGCCGTACCCTCCACCAACCCTTCTTCCCACAAGATTCTTTCCCCCATACTCAACCCCCATCCCCTCAACCACCCACTCCTAAAATCCCATTCTCCACCTCTACAACTCCTCCTAATGAACAACCTTTCTTCCCCGAATTCCCTTCCCAGGCGCCACCTCTGCCCTCTCCTCCAACTCCCTCATATTTTGCCTCCTTCGTTGCCAACATTTCCTCCCTTGAACTCCCCAGTCACCTAAATCTAAGCCTATTTCCACAGCATAATTGATTCCTCTGGGAATTAATTCTCAGGCGAGGTCTAACTATTCTACTCGAGATAATGGCAGTAATGTGAATCCCCGGAAAATGGATTCGCCAGAGCTCCGGCCTTTATCGCCTTAAGTGGACAGATTTACCAGAATAATTATGAAAATTCTAGGTGGGTTCTTCTAGGTAAGAGGATTTTGAGTAGTTCTACTCTCCAAGAAGGTCTTTGGGTGGTCGGGAGAGCTCAATCGGCGTCGAATCCGCCTCGCAACGAAATTTCACCGCCATGACAGCAGAGAATTTCAAATCTAGGAGAATAACAGGGTTGGGTTCTTCATCTATCATATTCGTCTTCTAGTTCGGGTTCAGGGTCTCCGGCTCTGTCTGTGTCGTTAACAATTTCACCGCCGATTAGTTTGAGTCTAAATAGCTCAAAGCCAAAGTCGCCGAAACTTGTTGTTATTCAAACCGCTCCTCCCTCTCGAGTACTACCATCACCTCCTCTGCCTCCCCGTTTGACCACATTTTCTTCATTGCCACACAATATGTCTTCCTAGAGAGAGAATCATCCTCCAATTCATCGTCTTCGGAGAGAGATTCAAGAAAAAGTCAAAAATCATCACCGGGACTGTCAACTTTCTACCCTCAAAAGTCACATTCTCCACCGGCATTTAGCAATTCATTGTCCATTCCTCTGCCACCAGCAGCGGCAGCTAAGTATTGGACAAAAATACCCCTTAAGTAACTCACATGAGCAGCACATGTTACACTCTTTGTTAGTTTTTAAATTGGGAATCCAAAATTATACCTAATTGCAACAAAAATGCAAACTCAATAACCAACTTGTAACAAATTCAAATTTGATAACCAATTAAAACATCTTCACAAACTCAGGTAACTAAAATGCAATTTGCCCACAAATTTTTGGAGCCCATCCACGTGTAATGACCACAAGTAACCTAGGATGGTCCCCCTATGAGCATCGCGAATGCCCAAGTGATCCCTCCAATAAAGATCTCCACCAATGACTCCAGTCCCTCTGCATGGCAGGGATCATGCTCCCATAATCTCTATTCAAACAGAGATTTGTTTCTCACTTTCCAAACCTAATGGATTCTCCATAAATGAAGTAAGAACACGTGTCTCCTTAATATTGGGATTAGCCCAATCCTCTTCCCATTATAAATACACCTTCTCCCTTAAGGTAGAAGGTAAGTCATTCATACTCAAGCCATTTCCATACTCCATAGCTATTTCTCCAAGAATTGTGTTCTCATCCTGACGTCGGAGCCTCATCGACGGGGAAACCCCATGGCTTTGAGCTAACAGTTCTTTCTCTTATTCTTACATCTAGAAGGATCGAGCTAAGTCAGATATCCAACCACCATCATCCTTGAACCGGACCACTATTGCATACCCATTTCTATTGATAGCATCAGTTGGTTCCATTGCCGAGAACGTTTTTCTTCATCATTTTTCTTGCCTGAGTTTTCTTTTTCTTGCCTAGAAGCTCATAATATGGGCATCCCCCCTTAGTTCAACTCATTATCTGGACATTTATTCTTAATTCCTTTTCAAACCATAAACTCTTGTTCTTATTATGTTGCTATGGAGTTTCTTGGTCTATCTAAACCAAAACACCTCAAATCCATTATGGAGGTTGGAGTCCCAATACCTTCCAAACCAGCTGAACATCATAAGATTCCCCATTGTATGGTCAAATCAGTTGACATATACACCATTCATACAACATTAGAAAATGATGAAGAACATGATTCCAATGCGGTTGCTAGACAGAAGGAGGTTCAAGAAGCAAGAAACGCCAAGAAGCCCGGCGGAGAACCATCCAAAGTAGCCGAAGGAGATGTTAATCTCGAGCAAGGTAAGAATGAGATAGCACTCTTGCATATATGCTAAGATCTTGTTGAACAACGAATGATTGAAAAATCTAGGGAAACCACAGATGCTCTTCACCGCCGATGAAGTTAACAAAATTGCAAACAACTTTCACTCTCCCGTCAAAACCAAGATTGAGAGTGTGGCCTATGTGAAGATGTGATGCCCCGCTCAGGATGTTTCCAAAGTTCCACCCAAGAAGCGCTTGATAAAGTAAATCGTGCATAAGGAAATGTCGAAAGGCCATTCTCAACATGATGATCAGAAGAAGAAAAGGCATCAAGAGAAGGAACCCTCCTATCGGGATGAGGATACCAGATCAACTTATGATTCTTCATACCATCCATCCAAGGAAAGCAAGGGGAGAAAAAAGTCATCAAAAAAGGAGCAAAGTGAATGAGAAAGTTTGTGGGAAAGAGAGATAATGAGGCGATTGGCCCAAGTGGAAACTACCAAGAGGATAAGCCGAAGAAGGACTCCTTCCTTTGACCTTTCACAAAATTGATCAAGGAAGCTCCTCAAAACCCCAAGATCAAAATCACAACCTTGCTCGATTGTACCGATACTACCAAAGCAAACAACCACATCGTGCAGATCAAAGTTAAGATGTCCTTGCTCATGAGGATGATCCCATCTTATGTAAATCTCTAGCTAGTACTCTCACTAGCCATGCTTTGGAGTGGTTCATGGCTCTCCCATCAGACTCCATTGATAGTTATGATGATTTCAAATCCAAATTCATGATTCAACTTATTGCTTCAGAAGCATTCCTCATTGCCAAATCGGAATTGTGTCAAATTAGGCAAAGGTCAGGAGAATCGGTCATCAGCTATATTACAAGGTTCAAACACTTGGCAAATCAGATAGCAGACATTAATGATGGGGAAACCATTACGATGTTCAACACCGGTTTAGTCATTCCCCACCTCAGAAGTGAATTGAATATGTGTCCCCCCCCAATTCTTCAGGAGAGTTGTACAAGCGTGCTAGGGGGTATGGCGAAGGAGAGGATATCGATGGGCAAGGTGGAGGTTCAAGCTCCAGGAGAGTAGGAAAGGAAATAAATGAAGCCGTTGAGCATGATGGAAGAGCTCAAAAAGGAAATGAAAGAAGCACACATAAGCCTTATGATAAAAACAAGCCCACTAAAGAGGAGGTGTTCACTCCCTTGAATATGCCTAGGGATGAAATCCTTAAGCTCGTTGACATGCTAACCCTCAGACCGATGGACACAAAGTATAGTGGAGGACATAACAAGAATAAGTTTTGTGAGTTTCATAGAGACACAGGGCATGAAACCGAAGATTGCTTCCACCTAAAGAGGCTTTAGAAAGGATGACAGACCGTGGACTCCTAAATGGTTTCCTAGAAGGAATCAAATTGGGGGAATAGAATGAAAAATGCCAAGGGGAAGGAGGAAACGCAGGGTTATTCACGTGATGAATGAAAGAATCTCGAGCATCACCTAACTCAATAACTAGATTTACAACCTAAATACAATTTCAATGTACCGGTGTATGTCCGTAGGAAGAATGATCAGTTTTAGTAGGAAAGAGTTAGCCTTGTTGCCAGGTGTAGTGATGCGCAATTTTTCCTTTTTAACATCTTTTTGAGTTGCCACCTATATTATTCGTTTGGAAACATAGAAAAACCATTTTGAAATAGATTTTTGGTTCGGGTCTTAGGTTATGGAATGGGAAGGTCAAGGAGCACCCATTCCACCCAATCCGGAGATCGGTCTTGCTAAAGAAAAGAGAGGTTTTCAAAGAAGGAGAAGGTTTCAAACAATAAATAAAATAAAGATCCATTTAACGGGGTTAAACGGAATATAGGATTGATTGCTTCGAGACCATCCCCATGATTTGGGGAGGCTCTAGGCTGATCCTAGATTAAATGTATTTATACCACTCTAACAATCAATTAGAAAGGAAAGAAAGGTTACCTTGCGTGAGGTAACTCGGGCCAAGTTTCGACTCAAGTTTAGAGTCGAACCTTGACACGGACAGAGCTTCACCTCAGTCCTTGATTCGAGCTTCGATGTTTTTTTATTAACAAGGTTGAAAAACAAAATTTAGGTGATTTTAGGGGTGATTTACATGAATCTTTAAGGGAGAGAAACCCGTAAATGTGGGGGTTTTACTATGGATTTTCAGGGATCGGAAATACTGAAAGTCTTTAGGTATTTATAGGTGTTGGAGAGGTGTTGAAGATGAGATCAAACACCTTGGAAAGGTTCCAGAATCCAAACTTCATTGGCTGGCCAGATGGATGAAGTTTTATCCCGAAAGAGGTTAAAATCGACGAGGAAACTGCCATCTGCAGTCTGCAGAACTCCTTTATCTACCGCGAGACACGCTATTCCGCGCAAGATAAGGCAGTCTGTGGACAATTCTGCCCTTCCCTCATTATCTCGTATGCAGTTCAGTCCCAAACTAATGGTCATTAGTCAAAACTTAACGAAACATGACGAAATGGTGGATTTCTACTTCTTGACTCAAAGCGAGACTTAGAGCAGTATAAATGTGATCCAATGGGTTCAGAATGGGGTGTCTACAGAGCCCCTTATCGATAAGTCTTATGAAAGAAGTCATGTCGATGATAGAAAAGATATCATTCTGAATATCGGGATGGTCGGACCGCACGGCTTCCTACGTATCTCTATCGGAGAATCAGACCATAACGTAGTTCGACTCCAAAATACGAAAAGGCTGCTTTAGGTATTTTGAAAATCATTTTGAAAATTGAGGAGATTTTGTTTTGAAAAGGTAAGTTCATACTGAGGAATCAAATCAAGACCCAATTCTGAATATACATGTCTGTCAGAAGATTCTCCTGTCTGGGCTTCGAACCTGCGGGGAAATATGTTAGAAAACAAAGGCTTACCTGTCCGGTCCTTTGAGTCCTGTCGGTTTTGTGACAATTCACCTGTCTGGGCTCCGAATCAGGCTTTTTCTTGTTGAGGATAACGATCCACCTGTTTGGGCGTTGAATTGAGCTTTTATGATGACGGTTCACCTGTCTGGGTGTTGAACCGGGCTTTTTTTTTATTCGATGATCCACCTGTATGGGCGTTGAATCGGGCTTTTCTTTTGACGATCCACCTGTCTGGGCGTTGGATCGGGCTTTTCTTTTGACGATTCACCTGTCTGGGCGTTGAATTGGGCTTTTTGATTTGACGATCCACCTGTATGGGCTCTGAATCGTGTGGAATGAGTTGATCTCTGGATCAATCATTTTAGGGCGACTGGTGTCGTATCGGGCGATCGTGCGGGTGTCACGTTCGGCTCATTTCGTGACTTGCAATGCCGATTTTTCCACATTTCCTTGCTAGTGTGTTACTTCTAAGGGTAAATGTGTCAATTTTTTTGAATTTTGATGTTGTGTAGACGCTTATTTTCGAGGACAATTTCGTATATTTCCAGAAGGTATATCTCGCGCGAGATATCTTGTCTTGTGCAACACATCCACTGACGGGGCAATATAACAGCAGCTGCTGTTTATTTTGAAAACACTTATTTTCAAATTCTCTTTCTCAGCTCGAGCCAAGGCGATTTTTCTCTGCAATTTTTTGCTTGTTGCTCATTGATTCCTTCTCCTAATCAACCCTCAATCCTTTCTCCTTCCAATATCGATGGCACAAGAAAGGAAGAATCCAATTTTGGGGAGTCATTTGCTTGGCAAGGATTACCCCCGTGACGACCTCACTTTCGATAGGAGCGTGCACATTTCTCACGCCGTTCGTGAAGGTTTGGTAAGAGCTTCTTTCTCAACTCTCATTTCATGCATTGTATTGCATTTGAATTTGAATCCCAATTCCATCAATGGCAGCTTTTCTTGTTTTTTGTCTAGAACTTGGTTCTATCTTGCATGCTTCTATTTTGTTGAATTTGTTGGATGTTTGACGTTGCATTGTGTGCGTATGAGTCCCCTACATATCATGGATTGTAGGAGGGGTTGATTCGGGTAGTCAAATGCATCTTTGGGCATGCTTTTCTTGTGCGCACGCCAAGTGTTCGATGAAATGCCTCAATGAGAATTTTCTTCTATTTCTTTGAAATTTTGCCATGGGATGATGCCTAACATTGCTCTTTTGCTTTTCCTTTGTTTTGCAGTCGTACAGGCCAACCAAAAACTGTCACGGGCGCTTGAAGCTTGTCAAAGCTTTGTGGGTAAAATCAAGGACCTCAATGGGGTTCGAGCTAGAATGGATCAAACGGGGCTTTTGACCTTCATCGACAACATACAGGGGATGAGACAGACTCCCCAAGTTCTTCAAGCAATCCGAAAGAGGTGGTGGGACACTACCCACACCGTGCATCTTCTCTTCGGGGAAGCTACCATGACCCCGACAGATTTTCTTGCTTTTACGGGGCTAGAGTTCACCGGTGAGCCCCTCTCGAAGACTGCAGGTTATAAGCCTGCGAGTCCGGCTGTATGGAGGCAGCTGATTGGTTTTGTCCCTAACAAGGTTAAGGGGTTTGCTGCTGAGTTGTCACCTCTCCGGTCTCAGCTTGAGGCTTATGCGCTGAAGCCGAATGCGGATACTGATCGGTTAGTGCGGGGCGCCCTCTGGTATATTCTGTCGGAGACCATTTTTGCGAACCATTCTTCTACAGCCCGTCTCTCCCTCTTATGTTTGTTGGTTGATTTGGATGATGTGAGTACTTATGATTGGGGCTCAGCTGGGCTGGCCTTCTGTTATCATGCCATGGATGAGGCGTGTAGGCACACCAAGGATACTCTGTCTGGGTATTCTTATGCTTGGTAGGTATGCTCTTGATTCTGTCTCTGTCTTTTATCTATACTTCTTGTTTGTGTTTTGTATTGAATCTGTTCTGTTTTCTGGTACAGATATGGGGATACGTTGTCTTTGGACTGTACAAGTTTGAGCTGGACAGCCCGGACCCTCTGTTTTCGGACATTAGGAGGTGGAGCCACCCCAATCGGACTGTTGATGAGGAGGAAGATCAGGACTGGACCCTGACGGTTGCAGAGGTGCGGGCCATGTTGTACGCCTTTGAGTTTGAGCATCTGGGTCTTTATCCGTGGACCTTGGTGGAACGAGAGGTTCACCAGGCTTGGGATGCTACTGCGATGCAAAGGATTTTGGTATCTCTGAGGGGGATACCATGTATTTGGGCGAGCGAGTCTTCCCATAGCATGGCCGTGGTTCATTGCCATATGTGGTTCCAGCGGATCCGCCGAGGGCGATGTACCTACCCACTTTATTCCTGATGATGATTATGCCGATCTTGTGGAGGGTTGTGCGGCGACGGATCGTGTTGTCTGAGGAGCTTCTTATGCAGAGTTCTTGCCTCGCCTGATGGGTCCCCTCCTGGTAGGTGCTAGGCGGTCATTTGCTCGGGCTTCCACCTCTGCCTCCGCCTCAGGTTCGTCAGCCCCCAGCACTTCTTCCCAGTATGCAGGTCCTCTGCCTTTCACACCGGATTACGGTACTCCGAGCTACACATATATGATGGGGAGCATGCCGATGATGGGCCACATCTCGATCCCGAACCATATTCCCAAGGGTTACCGCCTTCCATCTGATGTCTCCTTGATACGTTTTTGTTCATACTATTTCTTGTATTCGTCCATATATGTGTTTATGTCCGACTTCTTCTGATCCTTTTTGTTTTTGTTTTCAGATCACCATGTCCGCGGCTGATTACAACCGTGGGGCGAGCAAGATGGCGGGATTGATATCCCTGGTGTCGGACTTGTCCGAGCGGCCGTTTCAGAAGGCGGCTTCGGCAGCTTCGACGGTGGCCTCTGCGGTGACCCCGACTTGTGGAGCCAAGCGGTCGAGGAGGGACGACAGCCCCAATGGTGGTGAAGGCGGAGGTGCCGGTTGCTCGAGTGACCTGATGGCGTGATTCCCCTTTTTCTCCCCATTTACTTCTTGAGAACATGTAAATATTGGCCGTGTGGGCCCAGACAATTTCTTTTCTTTCTTTTTGGTACCTGTTAGCACGTAGATGGCACAAAAACAAAGTTTTCTTAATTCCTAGTCCTAGGTTTAATTAATTAATTTCTTAATTTTCTCGACTTCCGTGATTGAAATGAAATGACCATTTGGGTCACAGTTTTGAGCTTGGTTTTGGTGTTGCACTGCATATTAGGAACTGTACGTGCAGGTTTTCGAGACTTGCTTCGTCAAGTCGGGGCTAGATCGCTAGTTGGTGTAGGATTGCTGCTGAATTTGCCGAAGCGATGTGTCGCGCGGGACAAGGCATCTCGCGCGAGACACGCTACCTAGGCAGAATCCCTTTCCTTCTTCGAACGGGATTTTGTCAGTTTTCCCTATAAAAACACCCTGTAGCCCGGCCACATAACTTATCCCAGCCCTTCAAACTCTAGAGATATTCTTTTAGGGTGGAATTCTTGTCTTCTTTTCCAACCCTGTGATCCATGGCTTCCAAGGAGATCGTCCCAACGTCCAGAATTGTTGATGATTTTTTTTTGCCGTCTGACGTAGTTGAAGCATTCAAGCAAGCATCAAGAGATTTTGTGAGGTCATTTCGCAACCGATCTCATAATAAGTTTATAGCAGAATTTGGATTCAGAATCCTTTTCACCTTGAAGAACTTCCAACCGGATTGGAATCTTTTGCAAGGTGCTGCTCGATTTTGGGATCCCTCTGTCCATCTCTTTAATTTTTCTCTTAATGAGATGGTGCCTACTGTTGAGGAATTTGCCATTATCCTGAATATGCCTTTGACTGGTGAGATTGTTGTTCCTAAATACAATAGGAATCATTCAGAGGCTTTGAATGAATTGCTAGGGATTCCCCTTGATACTTGCTATGAGCTGGTTCACCGCAGGTGGGTAGATTGTTCTTCTTTTCCTGAGCGCTTCAGCGGAGATTCAGATGATGATGCCTTCCATGCTTACAAACGGAACTTTTTGGCCCTTTCTCTTTTCGGAGATGTTTTGTTCGTATGCAGGGATGGCTTGGTTGACTCCCAATTGGTGGAAATCGTTCTGCAGGCTAGGAAACGTTCTAGGAACATCATTCCGCTAATTTTAGGTGAAACCCTGCATGGTCTTAACGAGTTGCATAAGACCGGTGCCATGACTCTAGGGAGTCCTCTTTTATTGACTATTTAGCTTAGGGAGCATCTCAAGTTGGTAGGTCCCCCGTTGGAATATTCCCCATTCACAACCATACGAGAAAGTTACTCATCAAGGATCTCTCGGTGGATGAGTGGGCCGAGCAGATTGCGAAGACTGTGACTACCGATATCATTTGGTGTCCACCTTATTGGAGATTAAACAAGTATGTTGCCAAAACCAAGGGTTTTGACAGGGTTGTTCTCCCGGGTTTGCGAGATTCCTCCTTTTATTTTCTCAAGCGGGTGCTCCGTCAAGTTGGTCAGCAGCAGGACACTTATCTTTTCGAAGGGGCCTCTCGTGAGGTGTCTTATATCGGTGTAGAGTTTGCGAAGGTGCTAGCTCAAGTATGGGGTAAAGGAACTAGTCGGGACCGCTGGTCGAACCTTCGGACTTTTGATGCAAGCGTCTTCTTATCTGACAAGTATTTGGATTGGTTCCTTCATACCGGTCACCCTAATGTGGAGAAAATTGATGATCTGCGGCTTTCACTGTTAGGGGATTCTTTCGTAGCTAGCAGTATTTTGCGAAGGAGCGAGGCTCAGTCTGATCCTGCTAATGTACGGACCGATCCAACCCAGGATTTCCTTGATGAGGATTGGTATGAGAGGCGAGGGAAGGGTATGCCCGAAAAGACACAAGCTTTAGATAGACCCAATATCTTCAAGAGGCTTTCGGAGTCCGTTTTTGCTCATCTCGAGGGATGTTCTGCTTCGAAGGGACCAAAACGCAAGAGAGATCGCGATGGCGGTGGTGATCATGTCTGCCGGCCTACCAAGTCAATGAAAGGCTAGATCTTAAGGAGTACCAAGAGATTACTTTGATAGATCAATAGTTTTATTTTATTAGTATATTTTTTTTCAAGATTGTTAGCTTAGCAAGTTAGTCGTTGTGGTTAGGATTTTCCCTTTTGTCATTAATAAAATGCATTTGATTAATAAAAGGACAAATTGGATTTATTTATTTGATTAGACCGAACCCGAAGGCTGCCTACGTTCCTCTTTTACATCAATTAAATAAGAGGCTCAGGTCTAACATAGTTCATTTTTTAGAGAGAAAAAGGACAAAATACGGTTTCAGGCCGAGGGGTAATCTCGCGCGGGACAAGGCCTCCTCCTCATTTTTTTATTTTTTTTTTAATTTTTTTATGCACACCCTTTCTTTTGACTAGACTGCCCCTTCGGGTTTTCAATCTAGCAGGCTTCTTTTCTTATGCAAGCTCTAATTTTTGCCTAGGCCGTCCCCTTCGGGATTTTCAACCTAACGAACATTTTTTCTTTTTAAGAGGCCAAGTCACGCGAAGTATTTATTGAGTTTGTCCATGTTGACTGGCTTCGGTAGCCGATCTCGGTCTAGGTCGACCAGTTGAAGCCCCCCCCCCAGAGAATATCCTCTTCATGATGTAGGGTCCTATCCATCTTGGTCCCCACTTGCCTAGCGGGTTGAAAGGTCCAGGATGATGCTCACGGAGAACCAGGTCGCCTACTCTGATATTCCTTGTCTTGACCTTTTTATTGAAAGCTCTTGCCATTCTTCTTTGGTAGGCTTGAGTGTGCTCGGCTGCTTTCAGCCTCCTTTCATCTAGCAAGGCTAACTCTTCGTATCTGCTTTCTAGCTAGTCGACTTCATTCACTTGGTTTTCTAGGAGAACCCTTAGTGATGGTATTTCCAATTCTATTGGCAAGACAGCCTCCATTCCGAATGTGAGGGCATAGGGAGTCTCTCCTATAGCTGTTCGGACTGAGGTGCGGTATCCCCACAGTGTGAAGGGTAACTTGTCGGGCCAGTCTTTCCCAGTGATTGCTAATGCATCAGCAAACCAGTTTTTGTCTCTAGGAAGATAGTGGAATGAGATATCCTAAAATTGTTGCACGAACTCTTGGAGGTGGGCATTGTATCTTTGATGGGTTGGATCTTGGATCCTCCACTTCTTCAGTGTCTGATTGATGATTAACTGGGAGTCCCCAAATACCTCAAGTTCGATCACGTTGCTCTCTAGGGCTGCCTCAAGCCCCGCTATATAAGCCTCATATTCTGCGGTGTTGTTGGTGGCGTCAAAGTCAAGACGAATTGCTAGTGGAGTATAGATGTCGTCGGGATCTACTAACAACATTCCGATGCTGAATCCTCTCTTATTGGCTGCGCCATCGAAAAATAATTGTCACTTATTTTCGTCTTCTATAGTCATGATGTCTTCATCAGGGAATCGCGGGTCTTCCCCCTTCACTTCGTCACAAGGAAATTCGGCCAACTGGTCTGCGAATACACTCCCCCTGACGGATTTCTGAGTGACGTAAGTGATATCATATCCCGCGAGCATGAAATACCATTTAGCCAGTCTCAAAGACAAATTTGATTTGTCTAGGATGTACTTCAAAGGATCCATTCTTGCAATGAGACGAATCGGGAAGGCTTCCATATAGTGCTTTAGTCTTTGTGATACCCAAACAAGAGCAGCGCAAGATTTGTCGAGTGGAGAGTAGTTGATTTCGCTGCCTTGGAATCTGCGGCTGACAAAGTAGATGGCATTCTCTGTGTGTGAAGCAGGCTGTTCTTGAGCGAGCATAGCCCCTAGCGCATTGTCAGTAACCGTGAGGTATAGCTTTAAGGGCTTTTCCTTGTGCGGTGGAACCAGGATGGGTGGGGAAGTTAAGTAATGCTTAACTTCCTTGAATGCTTCTTGACAATACTCGGTCCACTCTTGAGGTGCATTTTTCTTAAGTAGCTTGAAGATAGGATCGCACATTGTAGTCAGTTGATTGATGAATCGACTGATATATTGGAGTCTGCCCATGAATCCCTTTACTTCTTTCTGCGTTCTGGGTGGAGGCATGTCTATGATGGCCTTTATCTTGGCGGGGTCTGCTTTTATGCCACGCTCGGTGACCATGTACCCTAAGACTTTCCCTTTGACCACTCCTAATAAGCATTTTGCGAGGTTGAGCCTCATCCTTTGTTGTCTCAGTCGATTGAAGAATTTTCTGAGATCTCTGAAGTGATGACCATCTGTCCCTTTTGAGTGGATAATCATGTCCTCCACGTATACCTCTATTTCTTTGTGGATCATGTCATGGAATAGTGTCATGACTGCCCTTTGGTAAGTAGCCCCGGCGTTCTTGAGACCAAACGGCATGACCGTATAACAGAACGTCCCTCATGGTGTGGTGAATGCCGTCTTGTGTTAGTCTTCCTCTACCATGAATATTTGGTTATACCCTGCGAAGCCGTCGACGAATGAGCGGACTTCGTATGCTGCGGTGGCGTCGACCAACATGTCTATGTTTGGTAGTGGGAAGTCATCTTTAGGGGATGCTTTGTTCAAGTCTCTGAAATCGACACAGACTCGTATTTTCCCGTTCGACTTGGCTACTTGTACCGTGTTTGCTAGCCATTTCTGATACTCGATCACTTTGATAATTCCCACGTTCAAGAGTTTCATGATCTCTTCTTTCACTTGCATTGACCATTCCGGCTTGATTCTGCGCAGTTTCGGTTTGACCGGCTTGGCGTTGGGTAGCAGCGGTATCCTGTGTTCTACAATCGACTGATTTTTCCCAGGCATATCTCTATAGGACCAAGCGAAGACATCGACATATTCTCTGAGGAGCTGCGTCAAGGTTTCTCTATCTTCCCCCTTGAAGAAGCTGTCGATCATTGTTTCTCTGGGGACTTCTGTTGTCCCGAGATTAACCGTTTGCATTTCCTCGTTGTCAACAGGGACATTATTTCCACAACGACCTACTTGCTTTGCTAATTCTTTCAGAATTTGTTCATTTTCTTGGTCTATCTCATCGTATGATTCATTATTAACTTGTTCGTTATATTGATTATTATTAGTTAATTCATCATTCACGATGTCAGCAATCTCAGGGTACTCGGAAAGATCAAAGTTTTCATTATGGAAGTAAGGGAATATATGTTCGGCCACCGCCTCGATTTCCTCTTGAGTGAGTTCATCAGAGGTGGAGCCTGATTCTAAAGTGAAAGTTACAGGGCCTATCATTCTGCGGGGATGGGGAGTGCAACAAAGCTCTTTGATCAGGAAGTCTTTATCAACAACTAGTCCTCCGGTCACATGCCAGTTTAGAATGGCTCATCACATTTCTGTATTAACTTTGTGTAATCAATAGTTGGAGCGTCCCCCTTGGAGATTGCATGGATCCGGCTGTCTTCTAACCTACACATGTCTTCAAACTGTCGCAGCATGTCTTCTACCAACACAATGTCCCATTTGCTGGTCATTTCTGCCTTCGTGCCTGTAAGTACCCAAATCCGGATCGTCAAAATCCGTCAGAAAGTTAACCGAAATTCGTTAACTGGCCCGCTCCAGGTTGACCGGAACTCGTTAACTCCCCGTTGCCAAGCCAACGAGACGTCCCGGGACTGCCCCGTGCATCCCAACGTCGAAGCGTACTTAACACACGTCATCGAACGTAAAAGTACGACTTTCCCTGAAAAACGCACTTTCCGGCACTTTTCGGGGGCGTTTCGGACATTTTCCGAACTATTATTTTAAAAACGGACAAAACCGGGACCCGGGAACGAACTCCCACACATTTGGTGAGTCATGGGACACGTGGCAAGCATGCCACCTCCCTCTAGTCACCCTTCAATCAGAAATCAAGGAGAAAAGACTAAAATACCCCTGATATACAGTCTCAGTCCGGCCGGACTTCCTCTGCAGATTTTCAGATATTGCCAGCAAGTCCCTCAAAATTCCAAAATACCACAAAACCCCCTGGATTTCAGTCTAAGTCTGGCCGGACTCCTACTGAAAATTCACCTATAAATAGAAGGGCTGTCAAAGCCATTGACAACAACATTTTTACTCTCCAAAATCACTTCACCCCATGGCCCAACTGAGTTTCACCCCTGTGATGATGCCACAATATTTTTTTTTTGAAAAAAAATCAAAATGGGAGTCGCCACGCCGTTTTTTATTTTAAGGGCCAAAACTTTGAAAAATGCCCAAAATTAGAGATTTGGGTTCGGAGGTCATGTTACACTCAGGGAGGAACGTTAGGGTTCACCCGGAATGCCTCGTAAAACGAGTCTTCCTAATTTAAAACCATTTGTGTGTGTGTGTGTATGTTTTGCAAAAGGAGTTTTCTGGAATTAAAAGTTTTGACTGTACTGGACTGAGATTTACCAAAATAATGTACTTCTGTGAGTGAAAAATGACTGAAAAACAAAATGTCTGTCCCCTTACATTCTTGTCCGCGCGGACCAGAGCGAGGGTCATTCTTATCCGCGCGAATGAGACCGTAATATTCTTTTTTTGCAGCTTCCTAGTCTGATTCTGTAAATTCCAGAATGTGAACTGGAGTTACAGAATCAGAACTGGAGTTGGCACCAGAAAATGATAAGAAAACATTTTTGAATTTGGCATCCATGCTTGTCCCCACTTTCCTTAGGCTTTGATTAGTGATCACTAAACATGATTAGTGGTGATCTACTATATCAAGCCATCCTTAGGGTACATTAGGACTTGAAAGCATTTCATTTGCTTGGGATGGGGAGATTAAACATAAAATAAAGATTAATGTATGAAAATTGATTTTAGGTTAAGGATGTATCAACTTTAGAGTGGATTTCTAAGGTGGTCATTAAGATAACCATCCTTGAGATCTTTGAACTCAATGTATCAACTTCACCCTTTTTGTAACCTATAAACCCTAATGATCTCCATCCATGGAAATGGTTCCAAGGTGAAGATCTTAGGCTTGGAAAAATGTTTTTAAAGAAGTAAAGACAATTTAGACATTTTAACATGGTCATCCATGGAAATTTATTCCAAGGTGACTACATTTTAGGCCAAATAAAGACTAATATCACAAGAAGAAGGTAAAAATAAGAATATGGACCATTTAGTGTGATCATCCAAGGAGATGAACTCCAAGGTGACCACACTTTAGGTCAAGAGACCAAATAACAACTAGTTAATGTAAGAAGAGGAGGACAACAAACTAAGAGAATGTAGATCCTTGTAGAGAATCATCCATGGATATGAACTCCATGGAGATCCTCTTGGATCTAGAACAAGAAATGAACAATGAGCAAGTTACATCTTTAGAGTATGAGATGTATGCATGGATGAGGGAGATTTAGGTAGGGAGAAGGAGGGTTTACCAATGGTTGTACCCTATCTTCCTTGGTTTTGTGTTTGAGGCTCGAATTTGTTCAAGATTTGTGTTGGGATTTTGTGTTTTTGCTTGGTGTATAGGCTGTTTTTTGGTATTTTACGAATATAACAGTGAGGGTTGTAATTCTTGTCTTGTTAAACTGAGAGAGAATGATTTAATTTATAGGTAGATTCTAGGTTACAGACATGTCCGCGCGGATGAGACTGAGCCTCATTCTTGTCCGCGCGGATTAGAATGCTGGCGTGCCTGACTCTGCAGAAAGCAGCTTTGGCTGCTTGCAATTAATGCAAAGTTGGTCAATTTCTTGGAAATGACTCAACCAATCCGGTTTTTGACCTATTTTTGATATTTATTTAAGGCCCTTTTTGTTTAAATTGCCTTAGGAAATGACCAAAATGCCCTTAACTGTCCATTTGACCTGGAAGTCGTTAAATTGGGCTGAAGGAACATTGGCGGTTCAGATTGGGACACTTACAACCCCTTCCCGAGCTCCCGTTTCATCTTGATTCGCGTGAAACTTCCATATTTCGATCAAATACGCCCCTCACCACTCCGAAACACCATTCCAAACCAATTTCCGTATCCCGTATACACCCCCGAGCCAAAGGAGTCGACCCTAGCCATAGGTATAACTCCCTCTCTCTAATCTCTCATTTCGTCTCGGTTTACGCGCCAGTCGCTACAACCGTTTCGAAACAACGTTATTGAAATTTAGACGCCTCCGTCTAATGGGGTCCGATACGTTTTAGCCCCTCGATCCTCTTCTCTTCCCGTAAGAGAAGTAATCACGGGTTAAAACGGCAATCCGACCCCATTCCGTTTAAATTTCTGTCATTTACAATTCCGGATCGTTTGATCCGTCGATCGTCATTTCAATTCCTGTCATTTACAAATTCCGGACCGTTTGATCCGTCGAACGTCATTTACAATTCCGAGCCGTTTTGGCTCGTCGATCGTCATTTACAATTCCGAGCCGTTTTGGCTCGTCGATCGTCATTTATGATTCCGGATCGTTCGATTCCGTCGATACTGCATTTAAATACTATCATTTATAAAGTCCGACCCATTTGGATCGTGATAGTATTTACTTTTCAAAGTCCGAATCGCAACCCGATTCATTGATTGCATACCATTTAATACACTTTTTCCCGTAAAAATCGTTAACAATGTAATTCCCGGTTCAAAACCGGAGTTCGTCCTTCGAACTCTCTTTCAAAACGCGCAAAATGACGTTTGGCATCCAAACGCTCATCTTCAAACTTAAAAGCCGCCATTTGACACTCAAAATCATTTAATACGCTTTTTTCCGTAAAAATCGTTAACAATGACTCGCCCGGTTTAAAACCGGAGTTCGTCCTTCGAACTCTCTTTCAAAAAACTCAAAACCGACGTTTGACATTCAAACGCTCATTTCCGTCTCAAAATCGATGTTTGACATTCAAACGCTCATTTCCGTCACAAAAATGACGTTTGTCATTCAAACGCTCGTCTTTTCAAACAACGTCACCTAATCAACATTTGACATTCAAACCAAGATTAAGCTTGTCATTCAAGCCCCCATTTCAAAACACACACACACACGCACACGTTTTCGAGAAAGGTAGAAAGACTCGTCATATCGGGTGATCTCATAATACTCTTCCCGAAACGTAACATGACCTCCGAACCTAACAATCTCTGGTACCAAATAGCTTTTTACTCATTTTTGCTACCAATAAAAATGATCCCCTGTTTTCAAAGCCTTTTCCTAAGTTTTTGCTACCAGTAAAAACGACACCGTTTTCACTAAAGTCGTTTCTTAACATTTGGGCTCAAAATACAAAAACCGCGTGGCGACTCCTCATTCCTTCCCAAGAAGCAAGGTCTCAGACACCAACACCCCGCGAAAGACAACCGCATTTCACCGCGAGCGAAATCCCGGGTAATTTCAGTTGGCGACCCCGCTGGGGACTTGGATACTTTTTTCAAAACTGCCGTTGTTTTCAAAAAAGTCTTCTGTGGGTCAAACTTTCGTTTACCCTTCCTCATTTTCGTGTGCGTGTGTTACTTTAAACCTCGAACGGTTTTTTTCAAGGGCATTACATTGTCATCTCTCAAAATCATACCATGTTTGTGCATCCTCATTCATGTTTGATTTTCATGCTATCTTTTGAACTGCGCATCAAAATTCTTTAAGACACATTCTGAAAAATATCTGTTTTACTCAGAAAAAGAATTTTAGTGACCGCACACTACTCGCACTTGCTGCCTCGGTACACCGCACTTCACGTGCATTTGCTGCCTCGGTACACTGCACACTACAACCCGTAACCCGGGATGGCCTTATCAGTTGCACCTCGGTTGGTCTGCCAGACACCTTTCGAGGGCACACGGGGTCGTCCCAAACAGCCCATCCTAGCCCGTGTAAGCCATGCACTCTTTGTGTCACACTTTGTCCAAGACCCCGGTTGGTTTTTGGCTTAGCTCGTGTCATGAAGCCTAAGTGTATGTTTTTTATGCCGGGTCCCTCCACGAGTCAAGCTCGAGAGGTTGAGACCGAAGGTCATTCCCGACCCGAAGTCTTGAGCTTTTCAGCCTTGACTTTGACGCGGAGCTCTGCCGAAAAATATACCCGAAGGTTCAATGTGATGCCGTGTCACCAAACCCTCATCGTATTCACCGTGCCAGCCACAACTTGGCCAACGCCAAAAGCTATAGTCCCTCGCGCAAGCGAGTCAGGAGAGGTCATACCGAAATTTTGGCACGATCCCCGCCTTAACTTAAGGACGTTGACTTCGACTGTGGCCCGTGCGTCACATACGTTGGAAGTTTGCGTGATCAGCTAGCCTTAAGTTCACTTTTTCCTTTGTCGGTGGAACTCGCTTGCCTTATAGGACCTCGCTCGGGATAGTCCATCCCGAGGAAGATGATCTACAAATGGAAACGAGGGGCTTATAAGCGTAGTGACGAGATCCACTGATTAGAGCTCTAGGATTAGTTGCGAAAAAGAAGACTTGCTCTTTTCCAATCGATTAGGACTCTGAGAAAACGCGCTTTAAGTAAACATTAATCGGTAACTGCACATTGCACAAGCCCGAAACCTTGATCCAAATCCCCCTTTTCCGAAGCCTAAACCCTGCCTTTCGTTCCCTGCAGTGAGCAGAATGTGGTTCAGATTTCCGGGTCGCCGCCTTGCGTAATCACAGTAACGGCAGCGTCAGACAATTCTTCGGTTCCCTCAGTTCCCTCAGCCAGAATTTCCGACATGTCTAGCTCACCGAGAAATCGTGACGGGGAAGGACCCCCGCCACCGGTAACAGATATGACTTTGGAAGAAGCCATCCGGGCTTGTGAGGTTCACAAGAGGCAAAAAGAAGATCAGCAGAATTTCGTGGTACAGCTTCTGAATGAGCGAGGTATAGCAGCTATCCCCCAGTCAGACGATACTTTTGTCCTGGTCGAGGATGACGATTCCCCGAAACCAGCTCCTCAAACCTTCAACTAGGTTCCTCCCCCGCCAACTTACGGGATTCCTTCGAACCAAGGAAACAGCCGACCCAGGTTCCACGTTGCCACCTCTCAGGGCAACCCTGTCATATTTGGCCAGGCCAGTGCTACTCCCATCACTCAATACCACCAGCGCACCGCTGGTCCATCTCAGACAGATGCCAATATCCTTCAATACCCTCCTGGGTTCATCCCATTGCCTATACACGAACCCCAAAACACCGGGGACAAACCCCAACACAGTTCAGAAAAGGCCCCCATATATCCACATATATCAAGCCTTCCACCTCCAATCACTACCGCTCACATGGTAGCAACCGGCGCCGAGCCTCACAGTCCACCACTAGACCCAACCTTAGCCTGGATGGTCGAACAGATGAAAGACCTGAAAGCCACCATGAGCAGCTCAAAGCAGGAAATGCTCAAATCCACAGATCCGGGAATGGTCACGCCTCTCCCTCCAAAATTCAGAATGCCGGAGATGGACCGATTCGACGGAACCGAATGTCCTCAAATGCATGTCGACACCTACGTTCTCGGTATGAGACCGAAAGGAGCAACCCTCCAGCAAATGGCCGACCACTTCCAGCATACGCTCAAGAGTTCAGAATTACGATGGTTTCTAAGGGTCAAGCCTGCGGATCGCCACACCTGGGATCAGATCAGTACATCTTCCTGGAACGGTACAGATCCAACTTAGAGTGGGAAACAAGTCGTGAGGACTTAATTACCACTGAGCAGAAAGCGGATGAAAGTGTCGGAGAATTCTACAAGAGGTTGAGTTGGAAACTCTCCGAGATCATGGAGCCACTCTCCAAGGATAAACAGATGCGGATCTTCAAGTCCTGCTTAAGACCGTCCATCAGAACTCTCATCAGTCATCATTTCTTCCCTGCATCTCTGGGCCATGGTCAATGTCGGCTCATAGTTCGAGAAGGATCTCAAGGAAAAGTTGGCTCTTTGCACCATACGTATACCGCTCGGCCAGCTTGCATTCAATCCGCATCGGCCCCCGACAAAGGGAAAGATACGTCTGTCAACTACATCCATCAGGGACAACAGTCGAGCAACAAAAACCCAGTCTCGCAAAACAACAACTCCACTTCCAAGCAGTCTGCCGTGGACTTCGACAAGTTGGATATGCCACTAAGCAAGATGCTGGAGGGGTTAATCAAGGAAGGTCTCCTTAAACCCGTTGCAAATTACAAACCCAAGAATCCCGTAGGCAACGCTGAAAAGAGCAAGTACTGCGCCTTCCATCAGTATCACGGCCATACCACCGACAACTGCGTGGGGTTACGATACGAAATTCAGAACTTGATAGAGGAAGGAAAATTGGAGCGTCCCCGTGGGCCCAATACAGTCGGAAACCCTTTTCCGAACAACAACAGTGTGAATTCCATTGAATGGGTGCCCAAGAAGATTGCCGCAGAGCCAGTTCATCCGCCACTTCCAGCCGGGTCCTCATCAAATGTCCATATCAGCTACGATGTTTGTGACTGCTCCGCATGCCTGGAGTACGAGTCCCAAGACATGGTCCGGAGCAATCCTTCGAGAAAACAGAAGAAGAAGTCCTCTCAACAGAAACTGAGAGAAAGATACGAAGCTGGAGACACCAGTGTGGGTACACTCGGAGAGCCATCCGGGAGGTTCGACTACTACTTACTCTACTCCAGCCAATCCTCCCTTCCTCCAGGCCATGCAGCTTTAGAGGAGATAGGGGTGGGAAAGCCAAAAAGTCCTGCTGACAACAATGTTCTGACCTTGGGACACCGAAATACCTCAGATCCTGATAATCTTACTGCCAGTCAGAAGCCTAACCCCCTGCGGGATCAGCTAAGATTCAATTTGTCCAGCTTTCGAGCCCAGACCAACAAAGGAAGATCAAAGTCAACTTGTGTGAATGTGTGCCCAAATTCTATTTTTTGTTTTTTAGTTTGGATTCACGCGAGTTTGAAAACATCCAATTTAATTTGAAAAACGGAGTCGCCACGCCATTTTGATTTCCTCAAAACTTTGAGAAAAAGGTTTTTAGGGTTCGGAGGTTAAGTTACCCCTTAGGAAGAACGGATCATCGTTCACCCAAGGTGCCTTGCCGTAGCAAGTCTCCCTAGATTCCATTTTTTGTGCTTTCTTGCGTGCTTTCTTGTGTGAATGTGTTGAAAAGAGGGGGGTGTTCCAAGTTGTCTTCAGGACGTACAAACCATTTAGTTGGTTGTCGCTCGGGATTCCTTGGATTTTTATGTGTTCGGGACTTCGATCCCGTCCTCATCTTGGACTTGTGATCATCGCTTTTTGACCTTGGGTCATGCGTGATCGAGAGAAGGACTCTCTTTTATAGTCCAAAATGGGGGTTCTTTAGAAAGGAGTGTCCTTAGGCCATCAATCCTACACATTGAGACGATTGAGCTTATATTGGAGCTATCATGCTCGTCTTAAGTGATAATCGGAGATATAGGTTCAAGGTCTATCCCTTTATTAAGAGATTGTGGCACCTTTAATGGAAGAAACGATGTAAAGATGGGATCTTTACACCGGTCCGTTCCAAAGGATACCAATGGGGACTAGGGGAATGCATGTTTTATGATAAAAATGACATTTTTAATGAAAAGATGACATTTTTGGGTGCAAAGGATGCTCTTTGATTTGCAAAGGATGCTTTTTATGTAAATAAAGGATTTTTAATGCAAAGGATGCATTTTTATGTGGAAAAATTGCATTTTATATGCAAAGGATGCATAAAGACTACATTTTGAAAGCAAAGGATGCTACTTTAAGGTAAAGTGATGACTTTTAATGCAAAGGATGCATCTTTATGCATGAAAATGGGTTTTAGGTGCAAAGGATGCACCTTTAATGCAAAGAAATGATTTTTATTTGCAAAGGATGCATTTTTTTATGTCAAAAAGAGATTTTTAGGTGCAAAGAATGCATCTTTAATGCAAAGACCACATTTTTATGAGCAAAGGATGCTATGTTAATGCAAAGGATGGAAAGGGAGGGGAAAATGATTCACATGTTCAAAGATATGATCTTTAACAACAAATATGCCAAGTCCCAAACAATATATAGCAATATGTAAATGCAAGGAGCAAGTATATCACATAAAGCAAGTATAATGCAAGATAAGGGAGTGAGAGGTTACCAATGGTGGTGACCTCTTCTTCTTTGGAGTTAGCCTAGTGGAGGGACCAACTTGTGGAGGCTTCAAGGAGGAGGGAGGTGGCTGATTGATGATTAACTGGGAGTCCCCAAATACCTCAAGTTCGATCACGTTGCTCTCTAGGGCTGCCTCAAGCCCCGCTATATAAGCCTCATATTCTGCGGTGTTGTTGGTGGCGTCAAAGTCAAGACGAATTGCTAGTGGAGTATAGATGTCGTCGGGATCTACTAACAACATTCCGATGCTGAATCCTCTCTTATTGGCTGCGCCATCGAAAAATAATTGTCACTTATTTTCGTCTTCTATAGTCATGATGTCTTCATCAGGGAATCGCGGGTCTTCCCCCTTCACTTCGTCACAAGGAAATTCGGCCAACTGGTCTGCGAATACACTCCCCCTGACGGATTTCTGAGTGACGTAAGTGATATCATATCCCGCGAGCATGAAATACCATTTAGCCAGTCTCAAAGACAAATTTGATTTGTCTAGGATGTACTTCAAAGGATCCATTCTTGCAATGAGACGAATCGGGAAGGCTTCCATATAGTGCTTTAGTCTTTGTGATACCCAAACAAGAGCAGCGCAAGATTTGTTGAGTGGAGAGTAGTTGAATTCGCTGCCTTGGAATCTGCGGCTGACAAAGTAGATGGCATTCTCTGTGTGTGAAGCAGGCTATTCTTGAGCGAGCATAGCCCCTAGCGCATTGTCAGTAACCGTGAGGTATAGCTTTAAGGGCTTTTCCTTGTGCGGTGGAACAAGGATGGGTAGGGAAGTTAAGTAATGCTTAACTTCCTTGAATGCTTCTTGACAATACTCGGTCCACTCTTGAGGTGCATTTTTCTTAAGTAGCTTGAAGATAGGATCGCACATTGTAGTCAGTTGATTGATGAATCGACTGATATATTGGAGTCTGCCCATGAATCCCTTTACTTCTTTCCGCGTTCTAGGTGGAGGCATGTCTATGATGGCCTTTATCTTGGCGGGGTCTGCTTTTATGCCACGCTCGGTGACCATGTACCCTAAGACTTTCCCTTTGACCACTCCTAATAAGCATTTTGCGGGGTTGAGCCTCATCCTGTGTTATCTCAGTCGATTGAAGAATTTTCTGAGATCTCTGAAGTGCTGACCATCTGTCCCTTTTGAGTGGACAATCATGTCCTCCACGTATACCTCTATTTCTTTGTGGATCATGTCATGGAATAGTGTCATGACTGCCCTTTGGTAAGTAGCCCCGGCGTTCTTGAGACCAAACGGCATGACCGTATAACAGAACGTCCCTCATGGTGTGGTGAATGCCGTCTTGTGTTAGTCTTCCTCTACCATGAGTATTTGGTTATACCCTGCGAAGCCGTCGACGAATGAGCGGACTTCGTATGCTGCGGTGGCGTCGACCAACATGTCTATGTTTGGTAGTGGGAAGTCATCTTTAGGGGATGCTTTGTTCAAGTCTCTGAAATCGACACAGACTCGTATTTTCCCGTTCGACTTGGCTACTTGTACCGTGTTTGCTAGCCATTTCTGATACTCGATCACTTTGATAATTCCCACGTTCAAGAGTTTCATGATCTCTTCTTTCACTTGCATTGACCATTCCGGCTTGATTCTACGCAGTTTCTGTTTGACCGGCTTGGCGTTGGGTAGCAGCGGTATCCTGTGTTCTACAATCGACTGATTTTTCCCAGGCATATCTCTGTAGGACCAAGCGAAGACATCGACATATTCTCTGAGGAGCTGCGTCAAGGTTTCTCTATCTTCCCCCTTGAAGAAGCTGTCGATCATTGTTTCTCTGGGGACTTCTGTTGTCCCGAGATTAACCGTTTGCATTTCCTCGTTGTCAACAGGGACATTATTTCCACAACGACCTACTTGCTTTGCTAATTCTTTCAGAATTTGTTCATTTTCTTGGTCTATCTCATCGTATGATTCATTATTAACTTGTTCGTTATATTGATTATTATTAGTTAATTCATCATTCACGATGTCAGCAATCTCAGGGTACTCGGAAAGATCAAAGTTTTCATTATGGAAGTAAGGGAATATATGTTCGGCCACCGCCTCGATTTCCTCTTGAGTGAGTTCATCAGAGGTGGAGCCTGATTCTAAAGTGAAAGTTACAGGGCCTATCATTCTGCGGGGATGGGGAGTGCAACCAAGCTCTTTGATCAGGAAGTCTTTATCAACAACTAGTCCTCCGATCACGTGCCAGTTTAGAATGGCTCATCACATTTCTGTATTAACTTTGTGTAATCAATAGTTGGAGCGTCCCCCTTGGAGATTGCATGGATCCGGCTGTCTTCTAACCTACACATGTCTTCAAACTGTCGCAGCATGTCTTCTACCAACACAAAGTCCCATTTGCTGGTCATTTTTGCCTTCGTGCCTGTAAGTACCCAAATCCGGATCGTCAAAATCCGTCAGAAAGTTAACCGAAATTTGTTAACTGGCCCGCTCCAGGTTGACCGGAACTCGTTAACTCCCCGTTGCCAAGCCAACGAGACGTCCCGGGACTGCCCCGTGCATCCCAACGTCGAAGCGTACTTAACACACGTCATCGAACGTAAAAGTACGACTTTCCCTGAAAAACGCACTTTCCGGCACTTTTCGGGGGCGTTTCGGACATTTTCCGAACTATTATTTTAAAAACGGACAAAACCGGGACCCGGGAACGAACTCCCACACATTTGGTGAGTCATGGGACACGTGGCAAGCATGCCACCTCCCTCTAGTCACCCTTCAATCAGAAATCAAGGAGAAAAGACTAAAATACCCCTGATATACAGTCTCAGTCAGGGGACTTCCTCTGCAGATTTTCAGATATTGCCAGCAAGTCCCTCAAAATTCCAAAATACCACAAAACCCCCTGGATTTCAGTCTATGTCTGGCCGGACTCCTACTGAAAATTCACCTATAAATAGAAGGGCTGTCAAAGCCATTGACAACAACATTTTTACTCTCCAAAATCACTTCACCCCATGGCCCAACTGAGTTTCACCCCTGTGATGATGCCACGATATTTTTTTTTTGAAAAAAAATCAAAATGGGAGTCGCCACGCCGTTTTTTATTTTAAGGGTCAAAACTTTGAAAAATGCCCAAAATTAGAGATTTGGGTTCGGAGGTCATGTTACACTCAGGGAAGAACGTTAGGGTTCACCCGGAATGCCTCGTAAAACGAGTCTTCCTAATTTAAAACCATTTGTGTGTGTGTGTGTGTATGTTTTGCAAAAGGAGTTTTCTGGAATCAAAAGTTTTGACTGTACTGGACTGAGATTTACCAAAATAATGTACTTCTGTGAGTGAAAAATGACTGAAAAACAAAATGTCTGTCCCCTTACCTTCTTGTCCGCGCGGACCAGAGCGAGGGTCATTCTTATCCGCGCGGATGAGATCGTAATATTCTTTTTTTGCAGCTTCCCAGTCTGATTCTGTAAATTCCAGAATGTGAACTGGAGTTACAGAATCAGAACTGGAGTTGGCACCAGAAAATGATAAGAAAACATTTTTGAATTTGACATCCATGCTTGTCCCCACTTTCCTTAGGCTTTGATTAGTGATCACTAAACATGATTAGTGGTGATCTACTATATCAAGCCATCCTTAGGGTACATTAGGACTTGAAAGCATTTCATTTGCTTGGGATGGGGAGATTAAACATAAAATAAAGATTAATGTATGAAAATTGATTTTAGGTTAAGGATGTATCAACTTTAGAGTGGATTTCTAAGGTGGTCATTAAGATAACCATCCTTGAGATCTTTGAACTCAATGTATCAACTTCACCCTTTTGTAACCTATAAACCCTAATGATCTCCATCCATGGAAATGGTTCCAAGGTGAAGATCTTAGGCTTGGAAAAATGTTTTTAAAGAAGTAAAGACAATTTAGACATTTTAACATGGTCATCCATGGAAATTTATTCCAAGGTGACTACATTTTAGGCCAAATAAAGACTAATATCACAAGAAGAAGGTAAAAATAAGAATATGGACCATTTAGTGTGATCATCCAAGGAGATGAACTCCAAGGTGACCACACTTTAGGTCAAGAGACCAAATAACAACTAGTTAATGTAAGAAGAGGAGGACAACAAACTAAGAGAATGTAGATCCTTGTAGAGAATCATCCATGGAGATGAACTCCATGGAGATCCTCTTGGATCTAGAACAAGAAATGAACAATGAGCAAGTTACATCTTTAGAGTATGAGATGTATGCATGGATGAGGGAGATTTAGGTAGGGAGAAGGAGGGTTTACCAATGGTTGTACCCTATCTTCCTTGGTTTTGTGTTTGAGGCTCGAATTTGTTCAAGATTTGTGTTGGGATTTTGTGTTTTTGCTTGGTGTATAGGCTGTTTTTGGTATTTTACGAATATAACAGTGAGGGTTGTAATTCTTGTCTTGTTAAACTGAGAGAGAATGATTTAATTTATAGGTAGATTCTAGGTTACAGACATGTCCGCGCGGATGAGACTGAGCCTCATTCTTGTCCACGCGGATTAGAATGCTGGCGTGCCTGACTCTGCAGAAAGCAGCTTTGGCTGCTTGCAATTAATGCAAAGTTGGTCAATTTCTTGGAAATGACTCAACCAATCCGGTTTTTGACCTATTTTTGATATTTATTTAAGGCCATTTTTGTTTAAATTACCTTAGGAAATGACCAAAATGCCCTTAACTGTCCATTTGACCTGGAAGTCGTTAAATTGGGCTGAAGGAACATTGGCGGTTCAGATTGGGACACTTACAACCCCTTCCCGAGCTCCCGTTTCGTCTTGATTCGCGTGAAACTTCCATATTTCGATCAAATACGCCCCTCACCACTCCGAAACACCATTCCAAACCAATTTCCGTATCCTGTATACACCCCCGAGCCAAAGGAGTCGACCCTAGCCATAGGTATAACTCCCTCTCTCTAATCTCTCATTTCGTCTCGGTTTACGCGTCAGTCGCTACAACCGTTTCGAAACAACGTTATTCAAATTTAGACGCCTCCGTCTAATGGGGTCCGATACGTTTTAGCCCCTCGATCCTCTTCTCTTCCCGTAAGAGAAGTAATCACGGGTTAAAACGGCAATCCGACCCCGTTCCGTTTAAATTTCTGTCATTTACAATTCCGGATCGTTTGATCCGTCGATCGTCATTTCAATTCCTGTCATTTACAAATTCCGGACCGTTTGATCCGTCGAACGTCATTTACAATTTCGAGCCATTTTGGCTCGTCGATCGTCATTTACAATTCCGAGCCGTTTTGGCTCGTCGATCGTCATTTATGATTCCGGATCGTTCGATTTCGTCGATACTGCATTTAAATACTATCATTTACAAAGTCCGACCCATTTGGATCGTGATAGTATTTACTTTTCAAAGTCCGAATCGCAACCCGATTCATTGATTGCATACCATTTAATACACTTTTTCCCGTAAAAATCGTTAACAATGTAATGCCCGGTTCAAAACCGGAGTTCGTCCTTCGAACTCTCTTTCAAAACGCGCAAAATGACGTTTGGCATCCAAACGCTCATCTTCAAACTTAAAAGCCGCCATTTGACACTCAAAATCATTTAATACGCTTTTTTCCGTAAAAATTGTTAACAATGACTCGCCCGGTTTAAAACCGGAGTTCGTCCTTCGAAATCTCTTTCAAAAAACTCAAAACCGACGTTTGACATTCAAACGCTCATTTCCGTCTCAAAATCGATGTTTGACATTCAAACGCTCATTTTCGTCACAAAAATGACGTTTGTCATTCAAACGCTCGTCTTTTCAAACAACGTCACCTAATCAACATTTGACATTCAAACCAAGATTAAGCTTGTCATTCAAGCCCCCATTTCAAAACACACACACACACGCACACGTTTTCGAGAAAGGTAGAAAGACTCGTCATATCGGGTGATCTCATAATACTCTTCCCGAAACGTAACATGACCTCCGAACCTAACAATCTCTGGTACCAAATAGCTTTTTACTCGTTTTTGCTACCAATAAAAATGATCCCCTGTTTTCAAAGCCTTTTCCTAAGTTTTTGCTACCAGTAAAAATGACACCATTTTCACTAAAGCCGTTTCTTAACATTTGGGCTCAAAATACAAAAACCGCGTGGCGACTCCTCATTCCTTCCCAAGAAGCAAGGTCTCAGACACCAACACCCCGCGAAGACAACCGCATTTCACCGCGAGCGAAATCCGGGTAATTTCGGTTGGCGACCCATGGGACTTGGATACTTTTTTCAAAACTGCCGTTGTTTTCAAAAAAGTCTTCTGTGGGTCAAACTTTCGTTTACCCTTCCTCATTTTCGTGTGCGTGTGTTACTTTAAACCTCGAACGGTTTTTTTCAAGGGCATTACATTGTCATCTCTCAAAATCATACCATGTTTGTGCATCCTCATTCATGTTTGATTTTCATGCTATCTTTTGAACTGCGCATCAAAATTCTTTAAGACACATTCTGAAAAATATCTGTTTTACTCAGAAAAAGAATTTTAGTGACCGCACACTACTCGCACTTGCTGCCTCGGTACACCGCACTTCACGTGCATTTGCCGCCTCGGCACACCGCACACTACAACCCGTAACCCGGGATGGCCTTATCGCTGCACCTCGGTTGGTCCGCGTACACCTTTCGAGGGCACACGGGGTCGTCCCAAACAGTCCATCCTAGCCCGTGTAAGCCATGCACTCTTTGTGTCACACTTTGTCCAAGACCCCGGTTGGTTTTTGGCTTAGCTCGTGTCATAAAGCCTAAGTGTATGTTTTTTATGCCGGGTCCCTCCACGAGTCAAGCTCGAGAGGTTGAGACCGAAGGTCATTCCCGACCCGAAGTCTTGAGCTTTTCAGCCTTGACTTTGACGCGGAGCTCTGCCGAAAAATATACCCGAAGGTTCAATGTGACGCCGTGTCACCAAACCCTCATCGTATTCACCGTGCCAGCCACAACTTGGCCAACGCCAAAAGCTATGGTCCCTCGCGCAAGCGAGTCAGGAGAGGTCATGCCGAAATTTTGGCACGATCCCCGCCTTAACTTAAGGACGTTGACTTCGACTGTGGCCCGTGCGTCACATACGTTGGAAGTTTGCGTGATCAGCTAGCCTTAAGTTCACTTTTTCCTTTGTCGGTGGAACTCGCTTGCCTTATAGGACCTCGCTCGGGATAGTCCATCCCGAGGAAGATGATCTACAAATGGAAACGAGGGGCTTATAAGCGTAGTGACGAGATCCACTGATTAGAGCTCTAGGATTAGTTGCGAAAAAGAAGACTTGCTCTTTTCCAATCGATTAGGACTCTGAGAAAACGCGCTTTAAGTAAACATTAATCGGTAACTGCACATTGCACAAGCCCGAAACCTTGATCCAAATCCCCCTTTTCCGAAGCCTAAACCCTGCCTTTCGTTCCCTGCAGTGAGCAGAATGTGGTTCAGATTTCCGGGTCAGTGCCTTGCCAGAATCACAGTAACGGCAGCGTCAGACAATTCTTCGGTTCCCTCAGTTCCCTCAGCCAGAATTTCCGACATGTCTAGCTCACCGAGAAATCGTGACGGGGAAGGACCCCCGCCACCGGTAACAGATATGACTTTGGAAGAAGCCATCCGGGCTTGTGAGGTTCACAAGAGGCAAAAAGAAGATCAGCAGAATTTCGTGGTACGGCTCTTCGAATGAGCGAGGTATAGCGGCTATCCCCGGTCGGACGATACTTTTGTCCTGGTCGAGGATGACGATTCCCTGAAACCAGCTCCTCAAACCTTCAATTAGGTTCCTCCCCCGCCAACTTACGGGATTCCTTCGAATCAAGGAAACAAATGACCCAGTTCCACGTTGCCACCTCTCGTGGCAACCCCTGTCATATTTGGCCGGCCAGCTACTCCCATCACTCAATACCACCGGCGCACCGCCGGTCCATCTCGAATGCATGCCAATATCCTTCAATACCCTCCTGGGTTCATCCCATTGCCTATACAGGAACCCCAAAACACCGGGGACAAACCCCAATACAGTTCAGAAAAGGCCCCCATATATCCACATATATCAAGCCTTCCACCTCCAATCACTACCGCTCACATGGTAGCAACCGGCGCCGAGCCTCACAAACCCACCACTGGACCCAACCTTAGCCTGGATGGTCGAACAGATGAAAGACCTGAAAGCCACCATGAGCAGCTCAAAGCAGGAAACGCTCAAATCCACAGATCCGGGAATGGTCACGCCTCTCCCTCCAAAATTCAGAATGCCGGAGATGGACCGATTCGACAGAACCGAATGTCCTCAAATGCATGTTGACACCTACGTTCTCGGTATGAGACCGAAAGGAGCAACCCTCCAGCAAATGGCCGACCACTTCCAGCATACGCTCAAGAGTTCAGAATTACGATGGTTTCTAAGGGTCAAGCCTGCGGATCGCCACACCTGGGATCAGATCAGTACATCTTCCTGGAACGGTACAGATCCAACTTAGAGTGGGAAACAAGTCGTGAGGACTTAATTACCACTGAGCAGAAAGCGGATGAAAGTGTCGGAGAATTCTACAAGAGGTTGAGTTGGAAACTCTCCGAGATCATGGAGCCACTCTCCAAGGATAAACAGATGCGGATCTTCAAGTCCTGCTTAAGACCGTCCATCAGAACTCTCATCAGTCATCATTTCTTCCCAGATCTCCGGGCCATGGTCAATGTCGGCTCATAGTTCGAGAAGGATCTCAAGGAAAAGTTGGCTACTGCACAGCCATACAGATACCGCTCAGCAGTTGCATTCAATCCCGCATCGGCCCCCGACAAAGGGAAAGATACGTCTGTCAACTACATCCATCAGGGACAACAGTCGAGCAACAAAAACCCAGTCTCGCAAAACAACAACTCCACTTCCAAGCAGTCTGCCGTGGACTTCGACAAGTTGGATATGCCACTAAGCAAGATGCTGGAGGGGTTAATCAAGGAAGGTCTCCTTAAACCCGTTGCAAATTACAAACCCAAGAATCCCGTAGGCAACGCTGAAAAGAGCAAGTACTGCGCCTTCCATCAGTATCACGGCCATACCACCGACAACTGCGTGGGGTTACGATACGAAATTCAGAACTTGATAGAGGAAGGAAAATTGGAGCGTCCCCGTGGGCCCAATACAGTCGGAAACCCTTTTCCGAACAACAACAGTGTGAATTCCATTGAATGGGTGCCCAAGAAGATTGCCGCAGAGCCAGTTCATCCGCCACTTCCAGCCGGGTCCTCATCAAATGTCCATATCAGCTATGATGTTTGTGGATCGCTCCGCATGCCCGAGTACGAGTCCCAAGACATGGTCAGGAGCAATCCTCCGAGAAAACAGAAGAAGAAGTCCTCTCAACAGAAACTGAGAGAAAGATACGAAGCTGGAGACACCAGTGTGGGTACACTCGAAGAGCCATCCGGGAGGTTCGACTACTACGTACTCTACTCCAGCCAATCCTCCCTTCCTCCAGGCCATGCAGCTTTAGAGGAGATAGGGGTGGGAAAGCCAAAAAGTCCTGCTGACAACAATGTTCTGACCTTGGGACACCAAAATACCTCGGATCCCGATAATCATATCGCGCCGAGCCTAACCCCTGCGGGATCAGCTAAGATTCAATTTGTCCATCTTTCGAGCCCAGACCAACAAAGGAAGATCAAAGTCAACTTGTGTGAATGTGTGCCCAAATTCTATTTTTTGTTTTTTAGTTTGGATTCACGCGAGTTTGAAAACATCCGATTTAATTTGAAAAACGGAGTCGCCACGCCATTTTGATTTCCTCAAAACTTTGAAAAAAAGGTTTTTAGGGTTCGGAGGTTAAGTTACCCCTTAGAAAGAACGGATCATCGTTCACCCAAGGTGCCTTGCCTTAGCAAGTCTCCCTAGATTCCATTTTTTGTGCTTTCTTGCGTGATTTCTTGTGTGCATGTGTTGAAAAGAGGGGGGGTGTTCCAAGTTGTCTTCCAGACGTACAAACCATTTAGTTGGTTGTCGCTCGGGATTCCTTGGATTTTTATGTGTTCGGGACTTCGATCCCGTCCTCATCTTGGACTTGTGATCATCGCTTTTTGACCTTGGGTCATGCGTGATCGAGAGAAGGACTCTCTTTTATAGTCCAAAATGGGGGTTCTTTAGAAAGGAGTGTCCTTAGGCCATCAATCCTACACATTGAGACGATTGAGCTTATATTGGAGCTATCATGCTCGTCTCAAGTGATAATCGGAGATATAGGTTCAAGGTCTATCCCTTTATTAAGAGATTGTGGCACCTTTAATGGAAGAAACGATGTAAAGATGGGATCTTTACACCAGTCCGTTCCAAAGGATACCAATGGGGACTAGGGGAATGCATGTTTTATGATAAAAATGACATTTTAATGAAAAGATGACATTTTTGGGTGCAAAGGATGCTCTTTGATTTGCAAAGGATGCTTTTTATGTAAAGAAAGGATTTTTAATGCAAAGGATGCATTTTTATGTGAAAAAATTGCATTTTATATGCAAAGGATGCATAAAGACTACATTTTGAAAGCAAAGGATGCTACTTTAAGGTAAAGTGATGACTTTTAATGCAAAGGATGCATCTTTATGCATGAAAATGGGTTTTAGGTGCAAAGGATGCACCTTTAATGCAAAGAAATGATTTTTAATTGCAAAGGATGCATTTTTTTATGTCAAAAAGAGATTTTTAGGTGCAAAGGATGCATCTTTAATGCAAAGATCACATTTTTATGAGCAAAGGATGCTATGTTAATGCAAAGGATGGAAAGGGAGGGGAAAATGATTCACATGTTCAAAGATATGATCTTTAACAACAAATATGCCAAGTCCCAAACAATATATAGCAATATGTAAATGCAAGGAGCAAGTATATCACATAAAGCAAGTATAATGCAAGATAAGGGAGTGAGAGGTTACCAATGGTGGTGACCTCTTCTTCTTTGGAGTTAGCCTAGTGGAGGGACCAACTTTTGGAGGCTTCAAGGAGGAGGGAGGTGGCTTCTTGGCACTCTTAGCTTCCTGATTTTCGTAGTAATATTTGGGAGAGTTTTGGTGCTGGAAATCTTTTTTTTTCAAAATGGGTACAGGAGGCCTCTATTTATAGGCAGTCTGGATAGAGCTAATGAAGCCGTGCGGCTAGGAGTTCCCTCCTAATGCAGCCGTGCGGCATTATCCCCTGTGACTTAGCATCTTTCTAGAATCATGCAAGGTGGCACTTCTAGAATGGTTTTCATATTAAGGAAAACATGCCTTTTAAATTCCAAGTAGTCCCTTCACCCCTCGGAAGGTTCGGAACAGTTCCGAAATTGCTTCCGGACTTTAGGAAAGTCCGGGGAATTGCCGGGAAACTTAACCGAAAGGCATGAGCCAGATTTGGGTACTTACAGAAGCCCCTCGGCAACGTCACTTGCAGGGCGAGTGGGTTTTTCGATAGAAAAGGATCCGATCTGGCGAATGCCAAGACGGATTGGGTGACCAAGGTGGTCGAGTGGCTGAACCTTTGGAAGGCTACCTACGTATCCCGAGTGGGAATCAAGCCATAATCGTAGTTCGGAATCCCTTGGGGAAAAGGGGGTGTCACATGTGATGAATTGGCTGAAGCTAAAGTAGGATACCTATGTATCCCGAGTGGGAATCAAGCCGGGTCGTAGTTCAGAAAAGATCCGCTTGGGAATGGCGGAGAGAAACTGGTCTCTTGCTGGGGAAATAGAAGGGGAAGTGACCTAGGAGGTCAAGTGACTGATCCTACTGGGGATATGCTAGAAGTGACCGATGTGGTCGGATATCTGGACCTCTATGAGGGGCTACTTCACCACTGAGGAGTGATGAATGACAAGGGGCGACCAATATGGTCGGATGGCTGGACCTTTTATGAAAGGCTACCTCACCACTGAGGAGCAATGATGGAAGAGGGTGACCACTGCGGTCGGATGGTTGGACTTTTTATGAAAGGCTGCCTCACCACTGAGGAGCGATGATGGAAGAGGGTGACCACTGCGATCGGATGGCTGGACCTTTATGAAAGGCTGCCTCACCACTGAGGAGCGATGATGGAAGAGGGTGACCACTACGGTCGGATGGCTGGACCTTTATGAAAGGCTACCTACGTAACCCGGAGGAATCAAGCCTTGGTCATAGTTCAAGCATCACTAGATAGTTAGGAACGATATCTAGGATCCTTGAGGTTTTGACAATTAATGGAGGTTGTCACCTGATTGACAATTAATGGAGGTTATCACCTGATTGACAATTAATAGAGGTTGTCACCTGATTGAGACTAAATCTTATGTCACTATCGAGGAGATAGAGGTAGCTATAGTTAGGAAAACATGAGCGTACTTCTCAATCCGTGATAGAGGTAGCTAAAGTTTGGAGAACTTGAGCGTACTTCTCAATCTGTGATAGAGGTAGCTTAAGTTTGGAGAACTTGAGCGTACATCTCAATCTGTGATAGAGGTAGCTTATGTTTGGAGAACTTGAGCGTACTTCTCAATCCGTGATAGAGGTAGCTAAAGTTTGGAGAACTTGAGCGTACTTCTCAATCTGTGATAGAGGTAGCTTAATTTTGGAGAACTTGAGCGTACTTCACTATCTGTGATAGAGGTAGCTTAAGTTTGGAGAACTTGAGCGTACTTCACTATCTGTGATAGAGGTAGCTAAAGTTTGGAGAACTTGAGCGTACTTCTCAATCTGTGATAGAGGTAGCTTAAGTTTGGAGAACTTGAGCGTACTTCTCAATCTGTGATAGAGGTAGCTTAAGCTTGGAGAACATGAGCGTACTTCTCAATCTGTGATAGAGGTAGCTTAAGTTTGGAGAACTTGAGCGTACTTCTCAATCCGTGATAGAGGTAGCTAAAGTTTGGAGAACTTGAGCGTACTTCTCAATCTGTGATAGAGGTAGCTTAAGTTTTGAACTTTGACAATTCGGAGGTTGTCACCTAGCGTCATTCCGTTATAACGGAAGTAACGGAGGCGACTGGGGAGGAAAGTCTATTTGCTTAGGAGATAACAGATATCTTTTGGAAAACGACGTTATCCTAGTTAAAGGATAACAGGAATTATATGCCCAAGTGGAAAGTCCAGGGGCATAACTGTAATTTCTGCTCAGGGCAAAAGAAGTCGCCCGACATGAGACGGGGGCAAAAGAGGCCGCACGGCCAGAAGTTTAATTTTTCCAGATTATTTAAAATCAGATTTGAACGGGCATTGGGCATCATTGCCGCCCTCTGCTGCCGAGAAAGAGAGAGAGAAGAGAGGAAGAATTTTCAAAAATCTTTCCATCCCTTTGCTTCTACTGATTTAGAATGGATCCGGAGGGGAATCCGATGCCAAGGCAAGCAAGGAGGAATATCTCCGAGGCTGCTCGAAGGAGGAGGAGAGATCTTGTCCGAACAGAGAGGAAGTATGACTTCAATACGCCTCCATCAGAGCTTTATCCGGGCAAGAGGGAGCACAAATCAATGAATCCTCAATCGGTTGGGGTAAGCATTCTTAATTTGCTCGATTCCGTCGATTTTGATTGACTTAGGGCTTGGCCCAAATTTTAGGATTTTCTCGAATTTTCCTAGGATTTTTGATGATGATTTTGAAATCTTGATGATTAACCTATGAGGTTAAGAAGATAAACGAACATGCATGTGCAATTTATTAGAAAAATAATGAGAATGACCCATTTTTTTCGAAAATAAAGTAAGAATAAATAATTGTCTAAAATGTGACGGAGTCCTCGCATGTGCTAGGACTAGGTCAATTTTTGATTATGGATGAGAAAACGGGATTTTGGACGATGAAAAGGATTCATGCATGCCATATTTTGAAAAAATTAATGCTTATGTGCAAATAATTTTGAAAATCAGAATTTTGTGCTTAGGAGAGCAATGTGCTTGACATGACGTGTTTCAAGTGATGAAAGACACGTTTTCTATGCATAGGATGCTAGAAATTTTTTTATGAATGCTTTTCTCTTGAAAATATGTGCACTTTTGAATATATGCATGCTTTTGAAATGAGGTGAAGGACTGACACATTTTTTGTGTGTTCTCCTACAGAAGAACAAGTCTAGGGGGCCTTCTGAGATTGTTGTGAGGCTATGGGAGAGGATGCCCGATTTTGAGAAGGATGGGGCGAACCCCAAGCAGCTAGTGAGGGCTACCGGCCTGGATTTGTTTGTTGAGGCTATCGGCATAGGTATTCACATAACCTCCAAGAGCAAGGGCTTGATCCAGGCCCTCTCGGAGTTCTGGTGGGACACCACCCACAGCTTTCACCTTAGCTGGGGGAGCTGACATTGACGCCTGCAGATTTTACTGCTATCACTGGCTTACAGTTCACCAGGAGACCTGTGACCTGGAGAGACCATATCACGGCGGAGGAGTTTAGAGCTTTAGTTGGGTTTGATCTTCAGCCTAAGGGGCTGGGAATGGAGACGAGGAATGTCGAGGTGGCAGTTCAGAACTGCATGCAGGGATTTGCTGCCAATGAGGTGACTGCCCACCAGCTTGCGAGGGCTTTTCTATGGTTGATGCAGTCAGTCACCATCTTCGCCAATTCTGGGACTTTGGCTTTGGTTTGCCTTCTTGACTCCTTGGAGGATGTGGATGGGATTGGGATGGTCTCTTGGGGCGAGGCCGGATTGGCGGAGCTTTACTTCTCCCTGGACATGTATAGCCGAAATAAGGCTGCTTCGATGGATTGCTTCTCCTTTGCTCTTGAGGTATTCTCACCTTATTTCTCTCTTTCGTCTTGAGACTTTTATGAAAGAAAATGACCCTTCTATGTTTTGAACATGCAGGTCTGGTTTTGTGAGGTGATCAAGTTCTTTCCATGGAACCAGCAGAGTGATTCTACCATCTTTCCCACTATGATCCGTTGGAGGGGAGATGCTAGGGATAACTTCACCGGGAAGACCCGGATCACCTTTGATTACAAGATGGTTAGACCAGTTATCAATAGGGATGGGCATGATGGAGTGGACTTCTACCCTTGGGGGAGGTATCCAGAGATTCTGCTAGGGGATGCCGTGGAGGCGATGAGGCAGAGGCGGTGGTTGACTGGGCTTACTTGCGATATCATTTATCTGGGGGACCGCTTTTCCAGGCAGCATGGCCACGTCCCTCCATTGGATGCCATTACTCCTCTCGATCCTCCAGCACGGATGCTGCAGCCCAGGGATTGGTCGGCAGATGATATAGCGAGATATCAGGCAGGCATAGTAGCTGAGGAGTATTTTGATCTGGCCACCCCGTACGCTACTTTTGTGGAGCAGCGATTGAGGACGCCACAGAAGCTAGTGAAGCTGGCTGTCACTCAGGGGTATGGAGAAGCCGAGCCTACGGACCCGCCGATGCCTCTGGCTCACCTTTCTTATGTTGTCAACGGGGTACCGAGGAGGTTCAGGATACCTGTCCCTGACACGAGGGAGCCCCAGTATACTCTGCCGCCTGACAGCATTGTGAGTACACTTTAGGGTCTTTTCCTTTTTTTCAGATTTCTTTACTTTTTCTGATTCTGAGATTTTTCTGAGATTTTCTTCTCTTTTTATCAGGTTCCAGCTCGCACTTATGACGGCTTGGTCAGGCAGAACAGGGGCTGGAAAGATGTGTGCCGGTCCCTCTTGAAGAAGTTAGCTTGCGCTTCAAAGGCTGCAGCGAACGTGCAGGAGCCTGTGCGCAAAAGGAGGCACGTAGGGAGCACGGCATCCACCTCATCGGCTTTAGAGTACTCTTCTAGCGCCATGCCTCGGGGACAGGGACCCAATAGCGGCATCCTGGAGCATCTAGCTGAATATGAACATAAGAATGTCCACCTTTCTGATGTGAGTGATAGCGAGGATTTGATGAGAGAGACGAGCCTCTATGAGCTGAGTAGTGATGAGGAGGGATCGGAGGCCTAGGAGGTCTTTAGGGTCGATCTAGGAGAAGGAAAACAAACAATGAAGAGTTTTCTGCACAATTTGTTTATTTTTTGCTTTATTTAGGCGCCGATGGGGCAAAAACAATGTATTACTATTTTATTTGCTTTTTTAATTTATGCTTTATGAATTTGCATATTGCTTGAGCCTCGGGGCAGTTTTTTGCTTGGAATTGAGGCTGAAACTGGGCTAAAATGATTTGTAATGGTATATAACTGCTTGGATGGTCTTTGGACATGATTTGGGACAGGTTTCATTGAGAAAGTGGGGTGAGAACTCCTCTTGGGCAGCAACTTTGGTTGCTGCAGATTGTTTTCCACATCAGGCAAATGAAGCCGTGCAGACTGGTCTTGGGAGCAAAAGAGGCCGTGCGGCTTACAGTTCTGTTTGGACTGGTCTTTTTCAAAATAAATTCAAGACTTGGCCATTTCATTTCATTTTCACTCTAGACTTTTCCCTACTGTTCCCAAAGCACATATTAGACCTAAAGACATAAAATTTGATCATCTCGCAATGGAGAAACCCGTCAAATTGCAAAAGGGGAAAAGAGACCGTTTTCTGTCCGATCTTCAATCTTGGGTGAGATATAACTTTCAATCTCACAAGGGGCTATTCGACACTACCTTAAAAATCAAATCTTTATGGCATTTGAAGGATCTCCCGCCCGATTGGGGCCTTTTAAGAGCAGCAGCAAGGTTTTGGGACGTCCGTAGACACGTTTACTGCTTTTCTTACAATGAGATTGTCCCAACCTATGAAGACTTTCGAGCCTTGATGGGGGTCCAGAAATTGAGGCTATATCGATTCCTCTGACCGAAGGCGTGCCGGTGGCGGCAAAGCTTGCATCTTTTCTGCACATATCTCTGGGAGAGGCTGAGGGGATGATGATAGCTCTGGATAGGATTGACCTTTCTGATATCCCGGGCATGTTTGGGTCTCCGGATATGGCTACGACCATGGTGGCTATGGATGCCTTTATCCTCTGCATATTCTCGTCTCTGTTCACTGTTGAGTCCGTGGGGATCTGTCATGGTGGTCTCTTGGACATGGTCAGGGATTGCAGGGCTGGGAAAGACATTGTCCCATTGGTTTTGGGTGAGACCCTGCATGGCATTGACAGGATGGCTAGAGGAGACCATTTCATGAGATCCGGGAGTCTGGCCGTGTTTACTTTATGGCTGCAGGAGAGGCTCGGGGCTTTGCCAGGGGCTTTGCCGACTCAGTGCCCTTTGGTAATTTCTCGGAGGGGTTTGCCTAGGCAGCAGGACCAAGGTGACTGGGAGCTGATGATGGCTAGGTTATCCACTTCGAATATTAGCTGGTGGGTACCTCACTGGAGGTTGCAGACCAGGAGGACATTTCAGGAGTCCTTTGTGGTGAGGGTTCCAGGGTTCTGTTGGTCATCCTTCTACATACCCTGCTTGGTATCCAGGCAGTTCGGGGCCTTACAGGAGCCGTTGGGCGATTGGGAGGACATCCGTACCATGGAGGTGGTGTCCTTAGACTTGAGGGATCCAGCCAGCTTCTCATTCTTCTCGAGGGCTTGGACATATACCATTTTCCCACCCAGGGCTATCCTCAGGAGCAAGAAGAGTGCCATCTTAACTACGGCCTACTTGGATTGGTACAAGAAGGAGATGGGAGCGACTCAGGTCATATTGGGAGAGAGGCGTCAGACTTTATTGGGGGCTGACTGCGACTCGAGTAGGACTCTGACGGAGACTGAAGCTAAGGCGAGTCGCCATAACCAGTCGGGTGACCTTATCAGAGATATGGAGGCTCGATATAAGAGGCTTTCTGAAGTCGCTCCCTTGACTGTGGCTCAGAGGGAGGAAGTGCGGACTCATGCCCGTATTGAGAGGGCGCTTATTGACACGGGTTTGATGGAGGCTCCAATGAGGATACCAGAGATCGGGATGAGGGAGACCGACATCATAGAGAAGAAGAGAAAGAACACTCGACGGGGTCGAGGTAAAGGGAAGAAGACCAAAGAAGACTCAGTGAATGACGACTGACGAATCTTTTCTTAGGATTCCCTTATTGCCATTTTGCAAACACAGTAGTTTTATTAGGCATTTTATTGTATTTTAGATCTTTGTAGCAGGTAAGTAGAATCAAGAGTAGACCGTGCTTGAACTCATCAAGAAGTTTTTAACTTGTAATGAACAAGAGATATTATCTTAGAAATTAATCAAGACACAATTTCATGGAAATTTCAGATGTCTTATTGATTGCTTAGGACCTGTTTTATGAAAACTTGAATGCCCTTTATTATTTATCGTTTAGGACGCATTTCCTGGAAACTTGATCGCCCTTTTTTATTGTTTAGACCGAACCATAAATGGCTGCCTACGTTCCCCTTTTACAAGAATGATTAAGGGGCTCAGGTCTTCGTAGTTCATTCTGGTGAACTATCAGGATTAGGTCTTTTGGCCTTTTTCTTTCTTTTTTTTATTTTTTTTCTGTGCAGCCCTGTTTTTTGCCTAGATCACCCTTTTTGGGTTTTCAAATTTAGCCGGGCATTACTCTTTTGTACTAAGATTTTTTTCTTTTTTTTTTTATGTGCTACCCTGTTTTTTGCCTAGACCGCCCTTTTTTGGGTTTTCAGCCTAGCTGGGTATTACTCTTTTTGCACTAAGATTTTTTTTATTATTATTATTTTTTTAGACATAGTACCTTTCGGAGCTTATCATCGTTGACTGGGTGGACAAAGGGATTGTCGTCCAGGTCTGCAAGCTCTAGAGACCTCCAAGATCTAAATATGCAACGTGGACCTTCCACTGTTCCAAGACAAGATTCCTCCCGCCATGAAGATGATGAAACTCATGAACTTCATCCCAGGATTGGGGCTTGGCAAAAGGTTACAAGGCCAACACCAAGTCATTGAAGTCAAAGACCACACCACGGTCCAGGGGCTTGGCTATGTGCCAACACCAGCTGACATCAAGGAAAATAAAAGGCTCGCCCGCACCAAGGCAGCAGCCCGCAAAAGGGGAACCTCCAACGGCACACCCAACCTCCGACCTTACAGTTTCGACCTCGCTCATTACTTCACCAAGGGAACCAACAGTAGAACTGAGGGGACCGACAAGGGAACCGACAACAGAACTGAGGGGACCGACAGCGGAACCGACAACAGAACTGAGGGGACCGACAGTGGAACTGATGAAGATGAGAAAGAAGCAGGGATAGTCAGCACAGAGACTACAGAAAGGATGGAACAGCTAGCACGGGACCTCAAGCGTTTCAGAGGACTCAAGGCTAATCCGATTAGGGGAGCGTTCCTCGACATCACTACTCTACCTGGACCAACTGCCACCACAGTCCAGCATGAGTACACATTCAAGGGAATCCCAGATGCGGAAGAGCAACTCAAGGTACTCTTCACGGGAAATGGATTGTTTGGATCAGCCACCGAGGCCACATTCGAGACAGTAAGTCTAAAGCAGAAAGAACCAGAATTCATAGAAGACGCTCTCAGCAGACCAGCTCTACAGAGTCTTTTTGAAGAAGTCATGGAGGTGCCAAACCTAATTGACCTGGGCTCTGAAAACAGCATGATCGCCATGATTGGGACAGCAGAAGCCAAGCCTCTCGACCCCCGAACCCTCATCAAGCATCCAGCAATGCCACTGAAGAATTGGGTAACTTTCACCGGACCAAGGGCAAGCCAGTGCAAACCGGAAGACAAGCCGGGCCCGCACCCACATCTCCCTAAACCCCGTCTCAAACTCTCGAGCCACCCGTGTCGAGTCCAGTCCTCTCGAGTCATCCAATGGCCTTACGCCGAGGACTATGATAATGTAGCCAACCATGTATTTCCGTTCTCGTTTAATGAAAAGTTCGACCTTTCTGAGTATCCCTCATTGCCACTTTAACAACTGATAAGTTAACAAACAACTTAAAAGACGTTAATAATTCAATTGATAAAGAAGCAGACACATTAAATGAAAAATACATTAAAGAAGTTCTCAAGCGTGTAGTTGACCAAGAGGATAATCGGGCCCAAGCCGCCGAAGAGGTTATGACCAAAGTGAACCCGGGGTCGCGCAAGATCCTAAAGAGACACAAGTGGGCGGTTTCTTTGCCGATGCGAGAAAAGAAGCCCCGATAGACCTCCTCCGGGAGTATGTTGACGTGTTCGCCCGGTCATACCAAAGACATGCCAGGACTTGATCCCTCGATCGTGGAGCACGAATTCCCCTGGATCCCGAATCTAAGCCTGTCAAATGTAAGCCGCGCAAGATCAAGCCGAGTGGTCCTTGCAAGTTAAATAAGAAATTGAGAAAATGCTCCGAGTTGGTTTCATCGTAGTGATTGAGTACCCGACTTGGCACTCCAACATCGTGACGGTCACTAAGGCCAAGGGAAAGGTCGATGTCGTGTGGATTTCCGGGATCTCAACAAGGCCAGCCCTAAAGATGATTTCCACTCGCCTAATATTGACATGCCGGGTCGACACCACGGCAAATTTTGAAGTAAAATCCTTCGTGGATGGGTTCGCCGGATACAACCGTATCAAGATGTCCGAGGAGGATCAAGCCAAGATCGTTTCACCACTCCGTGGGGGACATATTGCTACACGGTCATGCCGTTCGGTCGAAGAATGCCGGGGCTACTTACCGGGCCGCAATGACCTCTTCCATGACATGATTCACAAGGAAATCGAAGTATATGTCGACGACATGATCATCCGCTCCAGAGGATCAGACATGCATCATATAACAGATCTGAGAAAGTTCTTCAACAGACTCAGAAAACACTCCATGAGATTGAACCCTGCAAAGTGCACCTTCGGCGTCAAGCGTGGCAAGGTACTAGGGTACATGGTTACAGAAAGGGGTATCGAAGCCGATCCCAAGAAAATCATGGCCATCATCGACATGAAGCCGCCTCAGACTTTGGACGAAGTGAAGAGCTTCAGGAAGACTTCAAGCACATCGCCGCTTCATCAACCGCTTGACATCTCTCTGCGAGCCCATGTTCAAACTGATGAAGAACGCCGACATCAAATGGGACTCCGAGTGCCAAACAAATTTTCGAGAAAATCAAGACCTACTTGGTGAATCCCCCACCCCGTGCCCGCCACATGAAGACAAGCCACTACTCCCGTATCCGACGGTAATGTACACGTCAATCGAAGCAATGCTGGCACAAGAGCAGAAAGATTCCAAGGTTGAGCATGCAATCTACTTCGTAAGCCGAAAGCTTCAAGGAAGTGAACTCACTACTCAAAGACTAGAGAAAACTTGTACCGCCTTGGTATGGGTAGTCGGGAAACCGAAACACTACATGCAATACATTCGTGCTCCTTGTCTCCAAAATGGACCCCGTCCGATATCTCTTTGACAAGCCATCCCGTCAATGCGACTAGCCAATTGGTCATTCTTCCCGACCGAGTTCGACATCAAGTACATGGTCGAAAGTCAACAAAGGGCGAGTAATGGCGCATCACCGGCCGAATTCCCGAGCAGTGAACCTAAGGGTCCTGATCCGCAGTTTCCGGACGACGGAATCTTTTCACTCGACAGCGCAAACCGCTGGCAACTCTTCTTCGATGGGCCAGCCAACAAGAAGGGGAATGGTATTGGAATGCTCTTTGTCGATCCCAAGGATGAGCACACTCCCATAGCCATCAAGCTGAATTTTGAAACAACCAACAATGCAGCAGAATATGAAGCCTGTGCAGCCGGTCTAGAAGCCGCCCTCGAGCGCAACATCTCAGAACTGGATGTATACAGAGACTCAGCATTGATCATCAATCAAGTGTCCAACAAATGGAAGACGGTAGATTCTGGCCTCCAGAAGTACCACGCGTACATGGAGGAGCTCATTGCTCAGTTCAAGGATATCTCTTTTCACTATTTGCCAAGAGACAGGAACCGTTTCGCAGATGCCCTGGCAACCCTTGCCTCTCTTGTCGAAATTCCCAATGAGAAAGCAGTAAAACCCCTCAGAATAGGCAGACGGGAAACACTCTCTTATTGCTGTGAGATCGAAATAAAAAAGGAAACGATCGACGAACCCTGGTACAATCAAATATACCAGTACCTCCAAAACAGAGAAGCTTCCTTCACAAATGAAGATGAAAAATACAAAGAAGAGATCAAAGCCAAAAACATGATGGCATTAAAACGCCTGGCATCCCATTTCGTCATTCTGGGGGGTATGTTGTACAAGAAGCGCCACCAAGGGCCACTCCTTCGGTGTGTAAACAAAGAAAAAGCCAGCGAGCTAATAAACGAAGATCACAATGGAACCTGCGGTCTGCACATGAATGCCCGAGCATTGACACAGATCATCCTCCGTATGGGATACTATTGGATATCGATGGAAACAGACTGCATCTAGTTCATCCGAAGCTGTGACAAATGTCAACAGTTCTCCAACCTCAATCATATCCCTCCTCATGAACTCTATTGCATGACTACGCCATGGCCTTTCGCCACATGGGGAATCGACGTCATCGACAAGATCACTCCACCAGGGAGCAATGTCACGAGTTCATTTTAGTCGCAGTCGACTACTTCACCAAATGGGTAGAAGCCAGATCGTACAAGGTAGTGAATTCTAAGAAGGTGGCCGAGTTCATTTGAGAGAACATCATGTGCCGATACGGAGTGCCCAACGAGATCATATCCGATAATGGGACTCACTTCGAAGGAGATTGTGACCAACTGCTGAACGAATTCAGAGTCACACGTCACAAGTCTTCTCCTTACAGACCACAAACCAATGGTGCAGTAGAGGCAGCCAACAAGACTCTCGCCATGATAATCAGGAAGATGACCACCAGAGGTCGGGACTGGCCCGAAAAGCTACATTTAGCCCTCTGGGATATTGAACATCAGTCAGAATCGCCACAGGGGAGACTCCGTTCGCGCTTACCTAGGAATGGAAGCAATGTTGCCCGTGGAATTGGAAATTCCATCCCTCTGAGTCCTCTTGGAAAATGGGATTAATGAAGTTGAATGGCTACAGAGCCGTCACGACGAACTTGCTCTACTCGACGAGCGCAGATTGAAAGCCATGGAGCACACTCGAGCCTACCAGAGCAGAATGGCCCGAGCATTCGACAAGAAAGTCAAGATCCGAGACATCAGAGAAGGTGACTTGGTGCTAAAGGAAAAGCCTCCTACGCAGACCAATCCCCTCGGAAAGTGGGAGCCTACCTGGATAGGACCGTTCGTGGTACAAAGAATCTTCTCCGGAGGAGCCATGAAGTTAGCAGACTTGGACGGGAACCCTTTCGTTAACCCCGTGAACGGAAGCAAGCTCCACAGATACTTCGTTTGAGGAAGAGCACGAGTCAACTCTCCTTCCCCATACACCGTCCCTTCAGTAAAATTTAAAGTGCTAAAAGAGTAATACCCGACTGGATACATTCCCGCTAATGATCCAGGTAAAAAACAGGGTCGCACTTCTTTTGTCTTTATTTTTTTTCTCAAATTCACCTAAAGTGTCGAACTACGGTGACCTGAGCCCCTTAGTCCAATTGTAAAAGGGGAACGTAGGCAGCCATCGTTGGTTCGGTCTAAAAAAAATAAAATACAATAAGCATCAAGTGCTTGTGTTTCGAAAAACTCTTTTCATTTAACCTACAAATTCATTACGGTTAAAACAATCTTTGATGAGTTCAAGCACGGTCAACTCTTGACTCGCTACACGCTAGAAAAACTACAATAAAACATTAATCAGTTAATGTGTCTGCAATGACAATGGTTGGATACTCTGGACAGCAAGGTCAACCTAGTTTCCCGTACTTGGTCTTTCATCCTTCTTCCCCTTCCCTTTCCCACGGTGAGTGTTCTTCACCTCCACAGGGAATATTCCGGTAGTCCTCCTACCCGGCTCAGGGACCCTTCCCGATGCCTCCATCAAACCTGTAGCTGTCAACATAGCCCTTTCCCTAGCTCTGTCTCGAGCTGCCTCGCTTCGAGCCATCATGACCATGCTTTAATTGGCCTCCCAATCAGAATTGGCCTCATAGTCAGCCATATCATTCCCAGTCTGATTCCGAGGGTTAGCCCCCGCTTCGGTCCTCCTCAAGGTCAAGCTGTCAAGGTGTCCAGCACCCAACAGCTCACTCCGACTCCACAAGATAGACATATGTGTCTCCCCCATACACTCTTCATGCCAGTTGAGATACTGTGTAGACAGAAAAGTGCCCCCTCTCCGGTGAAAGATAACCCTGGCAGGAAAGGACGTGTATTGCCACCACCGTGTGAGCAGCAATAGCGTCGAAGGATCTTCCATTAGCAGAGATCCCACCTCGAAGGTAGCAGCATAACTTAAACCCGTCAATGGCACCTGCTCCAGCCCGTACTGTCGCATAACCAACGATGGAATGTAGAAAGACGTCTGAGACAGCCCCGGCACTCTGACAACCAATAGACCCTTCTGAGTGGTCCGACAAGTCTGTAACTTCCAATGGGGAACCCACCATCGCAAATGATGCATGCGGAGTACGGCCATCCGTAGCTCCACTCGGCTGATCGCCCCTATCACCAGAGGACGTCGAGAGAAGGACCAAGCGTCACAAGACATTGGCACCTCAGGCATCATCTGCAGTCTCTCCCTCAACCACATGGTAAGCATAGCGGGACTCCCTCCCCACATGTATCGGCTACCGGTCGCCATCTGACATATGGCCAGGAACGTCTCGCCCAAGACCAATGGCACAATGTCTCCCCCGCTCGGCCTTGCCTCACCGGAGTCCAAGGTACCTTGTGATGGCACACACCCGGGGACGTGAACGTGAACAGTAGCGATCGCGCACGAAGCAAACGCGTCCCACGCGAAGACGCTCCTCGGCTCCGGCAAATCTATCGGGCGATCCCGAAATGTCGACATAATCAGTATTCAGTAACAGCATCCCGTATGCTTCTCCAGCCGAGATACCAAGCAAAGACACTAGCTTCTCAACAGTGGCCATGCCACCAGCATACGGAAGAACCAGCTGTTCCGTCCCAGGTCCTCCCAGAATGGCCCGGAAATCTTCGAACGTAGGAGTGATCTCGTTGTACAAAAAGTTGTACACATTCCTCCGTACATCCCAGAAGCGAGACGCGGCTCTCAAAAGATCCCAATCTGGCATGAGCTCCTTCAAAGCCCAAACAGATTTCATCCCGTAACAGCCTTCGAAAAACCCTTTGTTCTGCCTCGTGTGGTTTCGTACCCACGATCGAAAATTGTTCAAATATCGCTCTTGCATCCGAGACGATAGCTTGGGAAAGGGAGCCATGGAAAATGAAGGAAACCTTAGGAATTTGAGAGAATTCAGCTAACTGATCAGAGGTGAATGCGCAGTTCTTAACAAATTGCAAAGCTGAAATTGCAATTTAAAAGACTCTGAAAACTCACCCTCAGTTCGGCCGAACTCCCCTTGCAGTTGACTTGGTCAACCCTGCAGCCAGCTGCTCCTAAATTGGAAGCAATTCCAAATAACGCCCTGTTCATGCCTTATGAATCTGCGTGCTGCCCCTGGTTTCATTTAACCAATGTCAATATCCTCTTCCGCCCCGGGCTCGTGCAACAGTGTAAATAATTAAATATCAGTGCATATAGGCATAATTTTTGACCCGTTCAATTTTTCATGCATGTTTCATTTTATTTATTTTATTTTTTGATCAACCTACTTGCTTATTTGCCAAAATAAAAAGAAGGTAATCACTAAATAGATGTGCAAAGTACAGGTTCCGCCCCAAGGGCACCTTTTCAAATACAAGTTCAAATCAAATCGTTCCAGACGATACATAAGCAGTAAAAGAAGGACTACTCCGAGTCCTGCTCGTTATCCGAGCACTCGACGCACTGCTTCGCAGCTACCGGATCCGTCGCAAACAAGAAGTCGCTGAATTCCTCCAGGCGGGAATACGCGAAAGGCCTCCTCGGCGTCTGCAAACTCGAGGACTCTCCCCTCTCGTGCCCCGGGTGCGAAGGAGGATGAGCTCTAAACCCAGCCGTTCCGCCCGCGAACTGGCCAAACCCCTGTGCAAAGTCCTCTCCACCAGCCGTGGGAGCAGACGAACATCTCGGCCTAGACGGCCTCGGCTCACGAATGTCCACGCTCCTCCGGGAACTGCACCTCATGAACTCCATGAGCCTCCTAGCATAGGCGGCCCACCCGTCCACCAGTCTCATAGCCTCGTTGTACGTGCGACCAGACACCTGCGAACCAGGAAAGTCATCAGAAGACAAGCAGAAAGTACAGATGCAACATTTGCAAAATGCTACTATGAAATGCAGAAAACCAAAAAAATGCTCACCGAAGTGTTGGGGTCCACCCTATACCGAGGTCTCGGCTCATCCGGGATCGGGATCACCAGTCGCCTGCGCGAACCATCCAGCACCTCGTACGCCAACCTAGCTCGTGGGATCGGGAGATCTCGAGGATATTCAGGACCCTCGCCCTCCCTGTGATGCACCTGCGGGCTCCTCAGCCTCATCCTTAAGAAAGTGTCGTAGTCGGCCCCCGCTATGACGTACTCGGTATAGAACACGCCCTGTCTATACCTCTCCAACTCCTCCATCGGCATCAACAGAGGATGCTGCATGTGCATAGGAGGATCCACCGACACCATCGGAAGTGACCCCGGGCCATGCTGACGGGTCACCCTCTCCCCCAAATACATAGCATCACAATGAAATCCCACCAGGAGCTTCCGCCGCCGCGTAACCTCACTAGCAACCTGAACCGCGACAGTGTGGAACCGACTCCACCAGGTCAGCTGGATCCGCTCGGAGAACTCCCGGTTCAAGGCTAGAGATACCTCCTCGTACGTCAGTCGAGTACCCACTCTCGACGAGACCGCCTTCTTCGCCCTCTTCTGCCAAACCAGCATGGCGGGGAACAGGGGTCGATACGCCTCCCTAATGTCCCACTGCTGCGGACTGAACACCTCATAGCACCAGACCTGCCAAGCAAATGGAAAGTTATGTCAGCTACAGAGCAGATACATACGAGTACATAAAAGAGACAAGGAAGAGAAAAAAACGTGAACTTACATCCAGAGCAAGCGAGAAACAGCTCAAGGAGTTCTCCTCCCCCCGCGAGAACCTGTCCAGGGAATAGTAGAGCTCGGCCAGTCCAGCCTCCCCCCATGCATACCCCCTCACGGTATCCAAGTCTGTCAGCGACCCGAGCAGAGGGAAGTGACAGGATGTGTCAGAAGTCGGGAACAAAGTCGCTGACAATGCAAACCATAGAAACCCTCGAGCCAGGCGCTCCGCGGTCATCCTCAGAGACCCATCCAAGTAATCAGCAATACCCGTCTGCAGATGCACCTCCATCGGCCTGTATCGAATGCCTAAGCCCCTGGCATCGGTAATATCAAAACCCAGCAGCTCTGACAACTGCCCCGGGGTATAACCATCCACCCACACCAGCGTGTTGCCATAGGTCGGCAACCCGGTGATAGCAGCAAAGTCAGTGGGAGTCACCATCGCCTCCCCCCATCTGAAATGGAAAGTGTGGGTCATATCCCACCAGTACTCGCTCAGAGCTACATACATGGACCTGGCCCTCTGCGTCGCAGCTCTCCCAGCTACCGCACTGATGAATCCAGCCAACCCGAAGTCGATCACCAGCTGTCGTGGACTCCTCTCTCCCTCCCGAGCCTCGTCCGAGATTACCTCCCACAGCGCTCGCACTGCCTCAAAGGCTCCCCGACTCTTCTGATTGTCAACATCAACCTTCCCTCGCCCCTGCAGGTGAACAAAGCAAGGATACGTTAATACAGAAGCAACGTCAACAGAATGCACGAACGCATGTCAAAAGGATGTAATGCAGATACGGTTCTCATTCATTTCCTACATATATTTCCATCCTTTCGAAAACTCCGTCGAATCCGGAACTTTCAAAACCATTTCGAAAACTCCGTCGAAATCGGAACTTTCAAATTCTTTCGAACATTTCAAAAATTTACTCCGTCCCGAATTAAAGCTACTTTAATTTTGGAAAACACATCTAGACATGGAATTTTGCAACCAAAATTTTTATGTCATCTACCCATAGTGTCAATTGAACTACATCCTAGTCAATTTCGACAAAGGTTCATAGCAAAGTCAAAAGCCCCAATTCGGGCACCAAAATCCCTAACTCCTTCCTAGTCAAATTTCTAACATTTAAAGAATGCACATTCTTAAAATTAATGGAATTTGAGGGAAGCTTACTTGTCTCTCGATCCCTCCTTTGGAGTTGTGTTTATCCCTAGCCGGGTAGAACTCCGCCGGATTCAATGGATGAATGTTGGTTCGAATGGTCCGAACCAACCGCGTTCTTTCGTCATCGGTCCTTCCATGACGAGCCATTGGTTCCCAATCACCTTCCATAGCAATTTTCCTTCACAAATCTGAGCAAATCTCGCAATTTGGGGTGAAAATTTTCTCTCCTTTCTCTCCTCTCTCGTCGGAATTAATGGGAGAAAATGAAGGGGTTTGCGTCGGAATTGGAGCTGATTTTTGAATCTGGTCAAACTCAGTCCAAGTCCGGCCGGACTCTTGCTACAATTAAAAAAGATTCCTTCTGATTCAGCCCCTCAACTTTTGACAATTCCAATTTTACCCCTTTTGGCCCCAAAAAGTATAAAATTTCCCCCCAGTTAGACATTTCTAACACTCTATCCCCCGAGGATCAATTCTCAGTTAGTTTTCACTAACGCCCGTCTCTAGACGTTAAATTCTCAGTTAGTTTTCACTAACGCCCGTCTCCAGACGTTAAATACTCAGTTAGTTTTCACTAATGCCCATCTCCAGACGTTAAATTCTCAGTTAGTTTTCACTAATGCCCGTCTCCAGACGTTAAATTCCTAGTTAGTTCTCACTAACGCCCGTCTCCAGACGTTAAATTTCCAGTCGACGTTTGACATTCAAACGCTCGCGTTCATCTCCAGACGTTAAATCCTCAGTTGACGTTTGACATTCAAATCCTCAATCATGTCTCCAGACATTCCAGTCACAATTCCGTCTCCAGACATTAAATTCTCAGTTAGTTTTTACTAACGCCCATCTCCAGACGTTAAATTCTCAGTTAGTTTTCACTAACGCCCGTCTCGAGACGTTAAATTCTCAGTTAGTTTTCACTAATGCCCATCTCCAGACATTAAATTCTCAGTTAGTTTTCACTAACGCCCGTCTCCAGACGTTAAATTCCCAGTTAGTTCTCACTAACGCCCGTCTCCAGACATTAAATCCTCAGTTGATGTTTGACATTCAAACGCTCAATCATGTCTCCGGACATTCCAGTTACAATTCGGTCTCCAGACGTTAAATTCTCAATCCTCAGTTGACGTTTGACATTCAAACGCTCAATCATGTCTCCGGACATTCCAGTTACAATTCCGTCTCCAGACGTTAAATTCTTAATCCTCAGTTGACGTTTGACATTCAAACGCTCAATCATGTCTCCGGACATTCCAGTTACAATTCCGTCTCCAGACGTTAAATTCAAACCCCAGTTGACGTTTGACATTCAAACGCTCAACAATGTCTCCGGACATTCCAGTCACAATTCCGTCTCCCGACGTCAAAAATTTTATTGGTTTTCACCAATGTTCACTCTCCCCGGCCGCCAGTCGTAAGCCCGATCGTCCCACCTCAGAGGCCATCAAGGTAAGCCCGCACAACAATCCCTCTTCGGCCAGCCGTAAGCCCGAACACCCCTCCCCAGCAGGATTTTAAGACCATCCGTCTACGGAAGAAACATCAATCAACTCCTTCAGTTCCTAACTGACCCCGTCAGAACCCGGGACACTCTTCCCCAGCGATGTGTCAGTCTCTCCCAAGACCACATCCCGTTCCTAACCCCGCGGTTAGAACGTCAATCCTTCCGTGTTGTTAATAACGCCAGATTAACACAACCGTTCCCGTCATTTGTCACCCCTATCCCCAGCAGATAAACCTAGCAGTCAACGTAAGCCCAACATCCAAGGCACGAATGCCTTCATCTCAGGATAAATGTATCCTCGCAGCTTCGGTTTGAGGTGCCACACACCCTCGTATGATTCAGCAGCTCCGGTTTGAGGCGCCACACGCCCTCGTATGATTCAGGAGCTTCGGTTTGAGGCACCACACGCCCTCGTATGTTCAGCAACTCCGGTATGAGGCGCCACACGCCCTTGAAGGTTTCAGGAATCCCAGGTTCAGACGCCTCACAATAGTCTCCATTCAGGTCCGGGTACCTCGCAATGGTCTCATTCAGGTTTAGACGCCTCCCAACAGTCTCGCTCAGGTCAAGGTCCCCACGCTCGGCCCTTGCACCTATGAACTACGATCGGCTTGATTCCCGCTCGGGATATGTAGGAATCCTTTCGTTAAGGGTCCAGCCAGCTGACCGCCCAGGTCTCTTCCAAAGTAAGGCATCCCGATTTGGATCCTTATCTTTTTTCAATGACCCCACCTCCTTCGGAAGTGACGTCGCTAAGGGGCTAACTATAAGTACCCAAATCCGGATCGTCAAAATCCATTAGAAAGTTAACCGAAATCCATTAACTGGCCCGCTCCAGGTTGATCGGAACTCGTTAACTCCCCGTTGCCAAGCCAACGAGACATCCCGGGACTGCCCCGTGCATCCCGACATCGAAGCGTACTTAACACACGTCATCGCACGTAAAAGTACGGCTTTCCCTGAAAAACGCACTTTTCAGCACTTTTCGGGGGCGTTTCGAACATTTTCCGGACTGTTATTTTAAAAACGGACAAAACCGGGACCCGGGAATGAACTCCCACACATTTGGTGAGTCACGGGACACGTGGCAAGCATGCCACCTCCCTCTAGTCACCCTTCAATTAGAAATCAAGGAGAAAAGACTAAAATACCCCTGGTATACAGTCTCAGTCCGGCCAGACTTCCTCTGCAGATTTTCAGATATTGCCAGCAAGCCCCTCAAAATTCCAAAATACCACAAAACCCCCTGGATTTCAGTCTATGTCCGGCCGGACTCCTACTGAAAATTCACCTATAAATAGAAGGGCTGTCAAAGCCATTGACAACAACATTTTTACTCTCCAAAATCACTTCACCCCACGGCCCAACTGAGTTTCACCCCTTCCCGAGCTCCCGTTTCATCTCGATTCACGTGAAACTTCCGTATTTCTATCAAATATGCCCCTCACCACTCCGAAACACCGTTCCAAACCAATTTCCATATCCCGTATACACCCCCGAGCCAAAGGAGTCAACCCTAGCCATAGGTATAACTCCCTCTCTCTAATCTCTCATTTCGTCTCGGTTTACGTGCCAGTCGCTACAACCGTTTCGAAACAACGTTATTAAAATGTAGATGCCTTCGTCTAACGGGGTCCGATACATTTTAGCCCCTCAATCCTCTTCTCTTCCCGTAAGAGAAGTAATCACGGGTTAAAACGGCGTTCCGACCCCGTTCCGTTTAAATTTCTGTCATTTACAATTCCGGATCGTTTGATCCGTCGATCGTCATTTAAATTCCTGTCATTTACAAATTCCGGACCGTTTGATCCGTCGAACGTCATTTACAATTTCGAGCCGTTTTGGCTCGTCGATCGTCATTTATGATTCCGGATCGTTCAATTCCGTCGATATTGCATTTAAATACTGTCATTTACAAAGTCCGACCCGTTTGGATCGTGATAGTATTTACTTTTCAAAGTCCGAATCGCAACCCGATTCGTTGATTGCATACCATTTAATACGCTTTTTCCCGTAAAAATCGTTAACAATGTAATGCCCGATTTAAAACCGGAGTTCGTCCTTCGAACTCTCTTTCAAAACGCGCGAAATGATGTTTGGCATCCAAACGCTCATCTTCAAACTTAAAAGCCGCCATTTGACACTCAAAATCATTTAATACGCTTTTTTCCGTAAAAATCGTTAACAATGACTCGACCAATTCAAAACCGGAGTTCGTCCTTCGAACTCTCTTTCAAAAAACTCAAAATAGACGTTTGACATTCAAACGCTCATTTCCGTCTCAAAATCGACGTTTGACATTCAAACACTCATTTCCGTCAAAAAAACGACGTTTGTCATTCAAACGCTCGTCTTTTCAAACAAAGTCACCTAATCAACGTTTGACATTCAAACCAAGATTAAGCTTGTCATTCAAGCCCCCATTTCAAAACACACACACACACGCACACGTTTTCGAGAAAGGTAGAAAGACTCATCATATGAGGCATTTCGGGTGATCTCGTAATACGCTTCCCAAAACGTAACATGACCTCCGAACCTAACAATCTCTGGTACCAAATAGCTTTTTACTCGTTTTTACTACCAATAAAAATGATCCCCTATTTTCAAAGCCTTTTCCTATGTTTTTGCTACCAATAAAAACGACACCATTTTCACTAAAGCCGTTTCTCAACATTTGGGCTCAAAATACAAAAACCGCGTGGCGACTCCTCATTCCTTCCCAAGAAGCGAGGTCTCAGACACCAATACCCCGCGAAAGACAACCACATTTCGCCGCGTGCGAAATCCCGGGTAATTTCAGTGCCCCACAAATCTTTAGTGATTAGTGGGACGGGTTCTGTTTCATCTGGTGAAGCATCGCAGTCGCTGAAAATTTCAAAGCCCGGTTGGCATTTTCCCTTATCGTCAGTCCATGGTTCTGAAAAGATAAAGTATGGGATGCTTTCCCCTTGCCGGACGAAGTAGCCATTGAGTGTTTTTTGATATGGCTCGAGGTTGCAATCTTTGGCCTTTGGGTCATTGTGGCCTTTGTACGCGGTTCCTTCCCACTTGACTTGAGTGAAGTCCCACTCTTCTTTGTCATATCCATCGTGGATGGAAATGATTTACCCTAGGCCATGCTTCGTGTGTGCTGGGGGAACTGGTGGTGGTTCTGTTATCCCTTGTAAGTGTTTCCCAAGCCCCAAGCCAGGAAAGTATCCTTTTGCTTGCATCATTCTCCAAACAGGAAGGTTTCCAGAAAACTTAAGTGCCTTGGAGTAATCTTTCTTGTTGCAAGTTTCTATAACATTCACGGTGCTTTCTTTCTCGATCTCAAAGCCACTAAACAGGTAATCAGAAGTGTTGTGTTGTACCTCAAGGATAGGGCTGGCAGTAACCATTTCTCCGTGTATGGTGACTATTATATCGTTGTGTCTGAACTTGATACACTGGTGTAGGGAGGAAGGTACACCTCCTATGTCGTGTAGCCAAGGGCGGCCAAGCAGCAAGTTGAAGGATGCCGGGATGTCGATGACTTGAAATTCGATACTCATGGTGACTTGCCCCATTTCTATAGGTATCACGACTTATCCCAAAGCGGTTCTAGCAGTACAATCGTACCCTCTTACTTTATGCCCTGACGGCTTAAGGTCTTTGTGGGTGAGGCCTAATGATGATAAGGCTTTCTTTGGAAGGACATTGATCGCAGAACCATTGTCGACCAAAATGCGTGGCATTCGGTATCCATTCACCTTAGCAGTTATGTAGAGTGCCTCATGATGATTGTTCCCATAGGATGGGAGGTCCAAGTCAGTTAAAGTGATGACGTTGCCAAATTGTACTTGGCCGATCATTTGAGTAAGCTCTTCGGGTGTTGCTTCTGAGGAAATGGTCATTTGAGCCAAGGCCTTTTTCAACATTTCACGATGCTTGTGAGATGCTCCTATGAGATCCCAAACTGAGATGTTTGCTTGTGTCTTCTTTAGCTGGGCTAAGAGAGGATCTTCTGGTTCGCTTGATGATGGAGCTTTTACTTGTTTAGGGGGATTTTCGTTCCTTGGATCTTTGTTGATGATCACACGACCGGATCGTGTGAGGAGATTGACTGTTTTAGACCCTTTTTCCTTTTTTTTCTAAGATTTCATCCCAAGACATCATATAACAGAAAAAAGATTTATTAAATTCAAAAGGGCTCTCGTCCACAGTTGTGGCTAGACGAGTAGGGTCCTTGAAGCTACTTTCTACTTCTATCAAATTGACTTCGTTGTTTGGTAAAGGATTAGTAACAACATTAGGTAGCCCTATCTCTTTATCGTCAAACAAATCTTGGATGACGTCTTTCAAGTGGAAACATGAGTTGGTGTCGTGGTCGGTGAAGTTGTGGTACTTGCAGAAGAGATGATGAGCATGATTAGCATGAAGATCTTTCTTTGGAGGTCCACCTTCTCTTGGTTTGATTTTCCATTCTTGACGAGCCCCTCGAGGAGTTCTTCTTGAGTTATCCCTTCAAGATTGTCGTAATGTCTATCCCTTTTCTTCTTTTGTGGTGGAGGTACCGCAGAGTACTTACCCTTTCCGGGATGATTGAAGACAATAGCATTGAAAGAAGTGTCCTTGGGGTTGGAAGAGGAATAACCACATTATTCGAGTTGAGAGCCGCCAGGGCTGGGAGTTTCCAACTCCTTCTGAGGATCCTCGTCTGTCCAAAGTTACCTGGAGAGCTGAGTGGAGCGACCAGCTCATAGAGAAGTTGACCCACTTTGCCGAGGTAGGCACCTTGAGCTGGTCGTCCTTAGAGGGTGACTTTAGATATTATGCCTAGGCCGGCATCATGCCAGGGCCTATTGGTAACATAGTGCCTCTTGTCCCCGTCACTAGGGGCAACCGGTTTCCCGACTGGAGGATACATCCCGGCCTCGTCTTCCAAGCTGATTGCGGTTTTTGTAGACAGAACAACGACCAATGCTTGACCGAGAATGGTGTTGCTGGCTGTAACTTTCCCTTCTCTTATACTTCTACAATTTTGTGTTTTTTTTCTTTCCTCATAACATGTGCTAACCCTTCCTCATCACTTTGCAGATTTGACAGCCGAGGAGGAGAGAGAGATGTCCCAGAAAAAGCTTAACCCTATGGCTTTGTTGAATCAGAGGAGGAAAGTCTCTCGTTCCTCCACTATAACGAAGAGGCAGGAGGAGGCGACCAAGCGCTAGGTGATCCTTTCAGACAAAGGAGCCTCTGCCCTACCCATTGATCCTTTGGGAGGAGGGGACGAGGAGACTAACTTCGGACAACCTCTAATCCAGACTAATGAGGGGCATAGCCTCTAGGTTCAAACTGCTGATGTCAAGGAGGGAGGTCGGGAGGCTGGACAGTCCTCAGCCGAAGAGACCAACTTGGTTGGATGAGCAGGCCAAAAGCGCCCCTTCAACGAACCGTCCTCCGAGGAGCCTCCTTTAAAGAGAGTTGCTGACGTGGCCCCTCCCGAGCTCACTGCCCATATAGTGACGACCAACGCTGATGCCGACAAGGTGGTGTGGAAGCTGGCTCTTTACCCCACGATGAGGGGGTTGGATTTGCTAGTCCGTACTGGGCCCAAGCTTAGGTTTGGCCGGGCTGTGGTCCATCGAGCTATGGACGAGGATGCTCTTGACCAAATGATTGCCACTCAGCCAAACAAGGAAAATATAGCAAATAGGAAGGGCCTTCTTGCTGTCGAGGTATGCCTCCTCATAGCTCGTAATTTGTTTTCATTAGTTTGCTGTCGTATTATTGACTTCTTATTTCTTATTGTAGCTTTGCACCATCATTGCCTATGAGGCCATCCAGAATAAGGCCACGGATGCCAAGATGAAGGATCTTGAGGGCCGAGTTAGGAAGAATGAGGATGAGCAAGCTAAGGCGGTAAGTTTGGTGAAGTCGCTGATGGAAGAGCTTGAAGCGGCGCAGGCGGCCAAGGCCAAAGCTGCAGTGGAGGCCGAGGAGGCTCATGCCCAGGCCGAGGAGGATGCCAAGGCTGGGAAGGCCATTATCGAGGGGCTCCAGGATGCGCTCAAAGCCAAGTCTGAGGAGGCCGATATGAATGAAGCGCGACTCAAGGAGGTGGAGGCCGGCGTGCCTCTATAAATCAAGGATGCTTTGTCCGAGTATAAGGCCAGCCCGGCCTTCCGAGACACCATAGCCGAGGAGATGGCTACCATGTTTTCCGATGGCTATTTGCATTTAGCCCGAAGGATCATGGCCGACACTTCCCTTGGCTTGGATCTGGAGACGCTTGCCCGGCTTATAACTCAGGACTCCTACGATGAGGCAGCCAGGGCTATCCATTATCTCGTCCCTTATTCGGAGTATGATTTGGGCTTGATTTCTGATGCCGATGAGGAGGCTGGCCATCCTGTCTGGGTTCCTCCTCCCGTCGATCCCCAAAATCTTAAATCCTTTCTTGCAAGGTATGATGATGATCTTAGTGCCGAGGAAGAGGAGGATGTTCATGTTGGTGAGCCGATCGACGAGGGTACTCAAGTCAATGCTCATACTCAACAGGTCGCCCTTCCAAACACTGTAGCCGAGGATGAAGCCACTCATGCTTTTTTGGAGTATCCTTTTATAGACAAGACTGCCTAGGAACTTTGCTTTCGATGTAATAGAATAGGGAACTTGTAATTTATTATGACCATTTATCGAAATGTCCCTTTCTTCCAATTCATGTCGTCTTTCACTTTATGTATATGAATTGTTTGAATGTGTTCTATACTTGACAAGTACGCAAGATTTATGGTAGTCGGGGAAGGTCTCCTCGTACCTTTGATTGTTTAGACCGAGGGAGCTAACTCGGTCGTAGATGTTGGGCGATTTGCCTATTTCGAGTAATTAGGCCGAGGAGGATTCCTTGTCCTTTTTTAGATGCCACGTTAGTCGTTTAGAGCCGAGGGGTTTCCTCGTCACGACATTGGGCTTTCTTCTTTTTCATCTCTCTATGACGAGGAAGATGACTCGTACATAGGTAGCGGATAGTTTTGCCGCGTTATCCGTTAGAGGCGTTGGGCTTTCTTCTTTTTCATCTCTCTATGATGAGGAAGATGACTCATACATAGGTCGTGGATGATTTTGGCCTCTTCCATCCTTGATGAGGAGGAAACTCTCTTGGTAGTTGACTTGCATGTTGAAGAAGTAAATTTCATAAATTGAAAAGATTACATCCTACCTTGCTAGAAAAGCAAAAACTAACAAAGATAAACTAAAAAAAGGACTAAAACTAGAATTAATTAAAGTACTTTTCTCTTGCTATAATTTGAATTTCATGGGTGCCTTTATGGCCGTCTAGTATCTCATATCCAACTGGTTCGTCTACGTCCCGCAGCTCTCCTTGTCTCAAGTCATAGCTGGCCCTCGAGTTCTGGCCGTTTGACGAGATGAGGGGCTATATCTGGCACGGACAGAACTGTGTCTAGGAGATCTAATGGAGCTTGGCCCTAGGAGACCTGTCTTCTTCATCTGTATCCTTGTCTTCACTATCTTCTTGCCTCTTCCTCTTGGCATCCTTCTTCAAGACATAGCGATCTAGCTTGCCTTCATCAACCCATTTTTGGATCATCTTCTTGAGGGCAAAACAGTTATCAGTGTTGTGACCATAGTCTTTGTGGAAATCACAGTGCTTGGATGGGTCATGTAGGTATTTTGGTTTGTCACTGAGTTGACGGGGGTTCGGAAGATTCACCAATTGCATAATTTCAGTGATTGTCTTAGTAAGGGGAGTGAAGATCTCAGCTTTTTCCGTTCCTCGCGTCCTGTTTTTACCCTTGTAACTGTTTCCGTTGGAGGAAGGATGGCTTGAGTTCTCTTCAGTCTCAGTCTTGTTTGACTTTTTCTTGCTTTTTTCTTCCGCCATGGCAATTGCATAGGCTACGTTGTAAAAATATGCCTTGGACTTTGGCTCTCGGGCGGAGAGCTCATAGATGAGTGGTCCAGATCTCAATTCGGAGTTGAAACAAACAATTACCTCCCTGTCTGTGAGGCTTTCTTCCACTTGTTCCGCCATGGTTCAGAATCGGTTATAATAACTCAATGTGGTCTCATTCTTCCCTTGCTCGATGTTAGCAAGGTCGGTTAACCTCTTCTTCCTCCTTCCAGCCGTGGCAAAGTGGTCTAGGAACATCCTCCTCATGCCTCTCCAGCTATCGATGCAACCCTTTTTCAAATTTCACTAACTGTGTCGTGGCTATTCCGGAGAAGATGCTCGCGAAAGCTTTACAGAGCATGTCATCGGCCTTATTGAGGAGGTTCATATTCGACTCAAAACTTTGCACATGGTCCTTTGCGTCAGTGGTTCTGTTATACTTTTCAAAGTTCGGGACCTTAAAAAGAGGATTAGGTGGTACATTTGTTATTCTTTGAGAGAAGGGATGAGTAGACCAGTTGTCATCATCTTCTTCGTCCTTCTTCCCCAATTCCATGTCGTCAATTCTCTTTTTCAAGAGTTGCCATTCTTTAGCCTTAATCCCCTTCTTAGTGCTGGAATGAGTGCTTCTGTGGGAACTCCGGTGAGAACTGCGATGGGATCTTTCTGTTAGGTGACCATTCACCCTAGTGTGTTGTCCTTCATCACCTCGGTGATTGTCTCCTCATCTAGATGGGGTCCTATCCTTCCTCGGCTCCAACTCTCGGTGGCCGAGGAACATCCTGTATGGTTAAGGATTCCTCGGCTTTTTGTGATTTCTAGGATGAGGGGAGTTATGCCGAGGAGGATGACTGGGACGAGATGGGATATTAATACGAGGAGGGGATAAGCGCCTAGACAGACTGAGCCTTGCTCGCAAGTCGTCCGAGTTTACCTCCTGCTCCTTTGAATTCAGATGGCTTCTGAGGTCAGGCACGGTCTTCTCGTCCTCATAATTGTTGGACCGAGGACGAGGGGTATCTCAGAGATTCTGCTTAGATGGTACAACAGGCTCAGGGGGAGGGGGATCTTGGCCACGAGGATGGCTCCTCTGGCTACCTCGTCTCTCACCCCTAGTGTCCCTTCCACGAAATTCCCCCGACCTCGAAGGCCTTATGAACTCGGCCATTGAGTTTTATGAATCTAGTTGCAATAATGGATTTTGAGTCTCGTTTATTCGCTGTAGTGTCTCCATTTGCCTGTGTAAGATAGTACGTCGGTCGACGGGCTGGATGTTCTCAGCCCGTCCAACGCTAGCATTCCTTGTCGTCGGCCTACTTGGAGCTCGTTTTCCTCATGGACGACGAGGAGGAGCAAGGCTTGTACCTACCCCCTCGGTAGCTGGCTGTCCCATTGAACGGAGAGTCATGCCGAGGGGAGGCGGTCCTTCAAGCTGAGGTGGAGGAGGAAGTACCTTGGTGTTGAGTGGGATCCCGTCTCCCTGACCTCGATTTTCCTCATTTGTAATGCTAATAGTGTATTCGTTCTCCATTGATACCAAAACTGCTTATGGCACAAATTGCCAAATGGAACAATTCTAATGAAACAAGAATTTCCGGCCTAATTCACCACCTTTCCGTCCAAAAGGTTTATTCCAGGCAAAAATATGCAGATTCCGGCCACACGTCAAACAGAGCAAAAACTGAACAGATTTTCCAGCCAAAATCAAGGATTATCCGGCGGAAAAATGGCTTTTATGCGAGCGGTTTTTCCAGGCCAAATAATGGGCATTTGAATCGATTCCCGGCAATGGAACCAAAATGATGATGCCAAAAGTTCGAATCAGCCCAAATCCGAGCGGTCGGTTGTACTCCGGCGATTGCTTAGCCTCAAAATAAAACAAAACACGTAAACTAAGCCAGGGCTTCACCGGCGAAGGCCCTCCGGTGTGAGAGTAAGTTCACAGTGTATATAGAGAAACTAATTTGACAGAGTTTCAGATAATAAAAGTAACGTACCAGAATATGGAAATAATGGCTTGTATTTATAGTGATGGATTGATGGAATCCATGTTGATCTTGGACTGTAAAGAGATAGGATATAATCCTAAGAGGATTATATCTGTTAGAGAGTCCTTATTTGACTTGACTTGAATTGATATAGGAGGTGGTTACAATTCTGATAAGATTGTAACTGCTTAATCTGTGTTGAATAGGACTGCAAGGTCTGCTCTGCCGGAAAGCCGAGATGCAAATATTCCTTTCCTCGTCATACGCTGGCATGCCGAGGTGCAAAGACTCCTTTCCTCGTCATACACAGCCTGTTCGGCATACGATGAGCCGGGGAGGGGATGAGGAATAAGTAGAGCTCGTCACGTTGATGGATAGCCGAGGAGCTATGATGTGATAGCCGAGGAGGCCTCCTCGTCGCCAAGGATGGTTGACTCGGCCTTGGAGGGGAGTCTCCTCAGCCCATGAGTTGGGCTTTGATCAATTCGTCCGTTAAGCCTTTGGTCGGCCTAGATAAATGCCGAGCTAGAAAATACGAGGAAGACCAGGTCTTACCTCGTAGTTGATACTTGATGGGTTATGTCTATGGCCCAATCTACTTGGGTCTTGCCCGGACTAGCCCATATTCGTATTTAGGTTTATACCGCTCAGGCGCCTTATCTAATTAGCCCCAAAGCACGAACTATATTTTTATTTGTTTCTCTCTTCTGTCCAAGATCAAACCAAAGGCATGGGTCTTTTCCTCTTCAGCCATTAACACATAATCCCTCCGTCCCATATTACCTTACCCATTTTACTATTTTAGGCGTCCCACTTTAAAGTCACACTTCCTAAAAAAAAAAACTTTTTAATACTTCTTTATTCATGGGACCCACTTGTCATACTCACAACAACTATCCACTTACTATTCTCTACCCCACTTTCTCTCTCCTACCCACTCACAACTCCTACTTTAATAACATTATTCCTTATTTTTCGTTCTCAACAGTAAATGAGTAACGTATTATGGGACGGAGGGTGTATATATTTACTCCGTTTGCGGTTTAAAGTAATGCTGTTTGTTGGTCCCAAAGGTGGCAACAAGGGTGAAAAACAGCTAGAGGGGGGGTGAATAGCTGTTACAAATTTTTTGCCCACTTTTTAAAAACTAAACCTCTTGCTTACAAAACCTCTTACAGTTAATAAGAAACTGCAAGTAGAGTTGCAAAATGCACAGCGGAATATTTGAAGATACAAAGCGGTTTTGAGGTGCGGTTTGTAAGGCGGTTTTATTATGAGGTTTCAGTGAGTGCGGTTTACAAACAAAGTGAGGTTTTGACACTGTTAACTCCAAACACAATTCACTATTAAGGATAACTACAATAAAGATCAAACAGAGAAAAAGATAGATAATTAATAAGTACAAGAAATAATAAATGCAGAAAAGTAAGAACACAATATTTGGAGTGGTTCAATCGATAAACGATTTACGTCCACTACCAAGATGGTTAGTCTTGGATTTTCTAAGAAATAGATTTTATATTGAGTATATGAGAGATTACAAAGTACAATGAGTAATACTCAGATCTAAAATATTTTCTATGAAGAACAAATCCTAGACTATAACCAGTGTATCTCAAATGAATAATCTATGTGATTAAACAAGTGAGGTGTGTGTGTGTATTGAAGATCAAGGCTCTTTAAATCAATAAGATGGAGAGCACAATGATTCTTGATGTGTATAAGGCTTGATTTCTGGGCTAGGATATTTTTCTTGAAGTAGAAGATGAAGATTCAAAGGACTTAGAATTTCTGGGCAGAGCTTCAACTTCGTATGAACACAACACTTTTCAATTTTCTCAAGCAATCTTCAAATGGTGAAGATTGGGGGTATTTATACCCAAGCATCAAGGATATATCCGTTGGACACAGCTGTTGCAAGGACTGTACTGATGCTTTCCCATTGGTCCACAATATCCACTTTTGTCCTTAGAAACTGTAGTTGCAGGTAAAGCTGATCAGACCTCAACTGCAATTAAGGTGGTTAGGACATCTGTCATCTTTTCAAGATCCATGCAGATATTCTCTGACATTGAGTCATGTGACAAGATATGGTGGTTGACATTTAATATTGCTGACATGGATTCCAACGATCAAATGTGGTTCACTTCAAGTCTTCAATCATTGGAGCGGTCCTAGTGTACATGCAGTTTTGACAAGTGTGGTTGGATACACCAGTGAGATTGCTGAGGTGCGGTCTTGAGATAGGAACTAGCAATGCGGTTTGCATATGCGGTTCTTGACCTGTAGTTGCACTAAGGAATTCCAAGAGCGGTTTCATCGATGCGGTTTGCATGAACGGTTTGAGATGGTGCAGTCTGAACCTCTTGCAATTGCAACCTCATATCCAATGATTCTTGTGCCAATCTTCAAGCCTAATTTTAACCTATTCTATAAAATGGACATAGATAAAAAAATTGAAGTCTAAGCTTCATTACATATGGGCCTAAAGTCCTTAAAATAGACAGGATGTTATGGTATCAATCAAATCTTAAGCTAATCTAGGAGGGTTAAATATGCATACCCAACAATCTCCCCCTATTTGATTGATGTCATTACCTACTACAGCAAAAACAAACATTGTACTTTGTAAATACATGTCCATAGGAATAAACATGGTAAGTCATGTCCCAAGTCAATGCACACACTAGCTTAAGCTATAGATTTCTATACTATTGAAAGATTGAAAAACTTACAATATAAAAAGTATAGAAATGCATTCAGTGCACTTGAAAAATATGAGTTTAAGGATAAAGTGCAGTTTAAACTGAATGTTTAAACTTCATTTCAAAAAGAATGATTTTGAGTTGAAAAATATTTGAATGAGGTTTAAGACCATAAGCGGTTTCATTGTTCTACAAACTAGCAGTTTGATATGAACAAGGTTTTGGAACCATGATGCAATTTCCATTAATTCCTTAAGCGGTTACAAATACAAGGAATGAAAGAAAATTACAAGATTACAAAAGAACAAAACAAAATTAGTTGGACAAAGAAAATACAAGGAGAGTGCGGTCCAACTTACAAAAAACATTCAAGAATTACAAGAAAGGAGCGGTTCAGTGGCGATGCGGCTTGTTTACTTCATGCTCAGCTCCACGCGGTTTTGCTGCAGATTGATCAGGGGCAAAAACTTTCCTCATTCTCCCAACCTCTTCAACAGTCCGGGTAAGGGTTGATTCCACAGCTTTCAAAGCATTGACAGAATGAGCGGTTGTAGAATTGTTGGCACCAACCGCTTTGGTATTTTCAACCAAATTTTCTTTAATATCATCCAGCTGTACATGGATGGAGGAGTAGAGAGAGTTGAATATTGTATGGATTTCCTCCTGGACAGCTGCGGTTTGAGTTTGGATGGCTTGCTCCATAGGCTCAGGATTAATGGTGACCTTCAAGGAGGATTTGAGGTTATGGATTTCTGTTTCAATTTTGGAATTGAATCCTGTCTTCAAACTGTCCAAGCGGTCATTGAACTCATCTTGAATTTCATCCAGCTTGGCCTTCACAGCATCTGCCACACTGTCCAGATTTACCTTTGAATCAACTTTGAATAAATCAATCTGCTACAAAACTTTTTCACGAAGAGAATCCAGAGCGGTTTGGGTCTCGGCGGTTTGGCTTTGCTGCGGTCTGGAGTTAAGGAGGGTAAGGAATTTTGAGCTTAACTCTCCAAGATCCTTCTCAATAGCTTTACAGATCTTCTCACCAAGCTCATTCAAAATCTTGTTCAGCTCAGCAAGTGAGGCCTTATCACCCAAGGCTTTGAGCATACCATCCTCAAGAGATTTCTGAAATGCATTGAAGCAATTTTCAGCTGCGGTTTTGACATCCAAGGCGGTTTGCTCAGAAGAATAGTTGGATGAGGATGCAATTGATGTAGGTCTCTCCCCCTTAATGGCATCAAGCAAAGAGGATTTCAAATTTGCCATCTAAAGGGAGTGAGAGTCTACCTTGGCAAGGAGGGATTGATTAGAAGCAACAAGGGATGAGTTTGAAGCGGTTAGCTTTATGATGTGGCCTTGGTTGATTATGAGTTGGCTTTGGATTAGGTTGAGGGTTTGAAGAATTTGGGAGTAGTCTGTTGGAGGAGCGGTTGAGGGTGAAGCAGTTTGGAAATTAGGAGGCGGTTGGAATTGGGTATTTTCTGGGGCGGTTTGGGTTTGAGGAGGAATGTTTGGAGGAGGGGATTTTTGTCTAAGGGGTGAGTTTTGAGGAGTTAGGGATTTGGCAGGGGATTCAGATCTGGAGCGGTTTGAGTTATGGGAATTGGTAGGAGTTGGATCTTCCCTAACTGATCTAGAGGTAGCATGACCAGCAGAAGGTTTGGATTGCCATGGCTGGTATGCATGTGAGTGAGGAGGGGTTTGGTTTGAGTGTTGGGAATTTATGGATTGGGAATGTTGGGGGGAATGAGATGGAGATTGAGAGGATAAGGGTGAAAGGGATTTTCTTGGTGAAGGTGAGTTTCTTGGAGATGGTGAGGGAGAAGGAGAGGGTAAGGGTTCAACAGGTTTTCCTTTTATGGAATTTTTCTTGGCATGCATCTTCCTTCTTTTCTTGGGAGTCTCCCCCTGAATTGGTGCATCTTTTAGAGGGGAAGGAGTAGGAGTTTTGGATTTGGATTTGGAAGGAGAGTTGATGGGTGACTGAATAGGGGAATGAACAGGGGATTGGATTGGAGATTGAATTGGGGATTGGATAGGAGATTGAATAGGAGTAGGATTTGAGGGTGGAGGCGGTTGAATTCCCTTTAGCATTCCTCAAATCTTCATGTTCCTTTGTCAATCTTATATTGGTAAAACTTCATTTGCACTTCAACAGTCAATCCAGTAACATCATCCCTAGCCTTCTTGGCTCTAGCAACCAAATCAGGAATGTTAGGATCCTCAGCTTCTTCTTCTTCTTCATCAATCAAATTCATTTGCTTCCCTTGCTTCTTGGACTTACTGGGACCAGCTCCACCAGTTACAGGCAGTTTGGAGACTTGAGCGGTCTTGGATTTCTTTGGGAGTGGTTCAGCTCTTGCAGGTGGCTTCCTTGACCGCTTTGCTCCCTTCCTGACCGCTTGAGGAGCGGTTGTGGGGTCCCTTGGCTCATAAACCTCCTTCTTAGGATATGTATCTGCATCATATAGATACTTGTAGAGAGCATCTCCATTGGCATATCTGAAGGAGTGACAAGTAAGCAGTCCTAAGGATTCCTCAGTGCCAAACTCCATCATCAACTCTGGATTTTTCTTTCTAATCTCTTCCAGATGATCAAAATCCAGTAGGAGAGCGGTTAAGATCCTACAGAAAGGTCTCCATCTTTGCTCTTCTCCTTTCCTCTTGGATTGATAAGTTTCCACACTGTCACATATCTCTCTGAAAAGAATCTTTGGCCAGTGTAGCTTGATTTCCATGAAGATTGCAGAACAATACATCCATTGCTGGGATGTAAAGTTATTGTGGTTTCCAGTCTTACCCCAAACTGACTTCCCAACTATATATCCCAGGTGGCTCATTAGCTCACCAAACCCTTTCCTTGGGATCTTCTTGATTTGGCCAATCATGGACTTGACCTTGGCAGTTTGAGATGCAGCAGCATCTTGAATTAATTGATCAACATCCTCAGGAGATCCACCAACTTTGAAATTATAAAATCTCCTGATGTCAATGTAGTCAATAGAGAGAGAGAAGCCTTCTACTTCAGCAGTCAAACATGAAACTTTTGGACCATCTTGAAGCTGTCTCACTCCATGCTTGGCAGTTGCATAAAATTGGTCTATAAAAAAGGGAATAATAAAATTCTGCATTTTGGTGAAGAGGGGCAGAATTCCTGAAACTCTCAGTTTCCTTAGCAGTTCCCTTCCCAAGGCATCAGTCTTTAGCTCAGCCTCATTTACTTCCCAGCCAGGAAGGAAGGTATTAGGATCCTATAAATTAAAACATTAAGTGTTAGATCCATTTTTGTATTCATAGTTCACAAGCGGTTTGAGCACCCAAGCGGTTTAGCAGTGGTGCGGTTTGAAAAGTGAAAGTTTTCAAACCCCAAGTGAGCTATGAATACTTAAAGAAAATAAGGATTTGAGAACAAGGTTACTTAGTACGTGACATTGTAATCCAAATTTATCCCACACATGCAAGCATTGTTCTGTAGGGGAAGGTTATGGTGTCCAGCCTATATACTTAGTAAAATCTCAAAAATTTAAGAAAAGATGTAAACAGCATTTGGTTTCAAAAAGATTGGAGAAAGTAGTTCCAACATGCGGTTTAGCTTGAAAAGGGGCAAGCGGTTTTGAAACAGAAATACCTAAGCGGTTCAAATACAAGCGGTTTCAAAACATAATGAAATCCAAAATTCATGAAAAATGTCAAAATTTTTCTAAGTATGGAAAACACTATTCATGAATCAAAGTATCCAAAACATATTAACTTTTCAGAAAAACTTATGAGTTTCATGAAGAACACTTGAAGAACAGTTCAAGAACACTAAGAATAGAGATTATCAAATCTTAACCAAAATTGACAAAAAGCATATCAAATGATCCTAACAAGTTGTAGACCGACAATATATCATTAAAATAACAACTTGAACCTAGAATCATCAAGAAAATGAAGAAACACAGAAATGGGTTTCGAAAACTAAGAACTGAAAATTTTAAAATCAGTGCTCAAAACATGGATGTATCATGAAATAAGCAACATATATAGAATCCATGCCTGAATACGAACAAAACCCAACAATTTATACAATAAATGTGCAAGGAACAAGATCAAAATCACCCAAAATGTGAACCAAAGAACACGAACAGACTTTGTTCAACAATGGTGATTTTGAGAAATATAAAGAAATAGGGTTAGAAATTTTTACCATATCAAGAATGGGTTTCTTGGGGGCCCTTGTTACTGCAGAGGCTCTTTGCCTTTTTGAAGTTGAAGTCATTTTGATTGAGGGTTTTGAAAAATGGAGGTTTTAGAGAGTTTGTAGAGAGAGAAAGAGAAGTTGGTAGAAGAGAGTACAAGTGCAGAGGTTTTGCAGTGAAAAAGGTTAGAATTTCACAAAACCATGTTTATATAGGTGAAGGGGTAGGCAGCAATGTTCAGAAGAAAATGATTGAAATAACCAATTGTTGCACCCTCTCACCTCCTGCACTGTAACCCATGACGGCTGACATAAGAGTTTTTAATGCTCATGTCCCCTTAGCATTAAATGCATTTAAATTTTTGAAATAACGTGGGAAAATATTTGCAAAAATATCCTTATGTCAAAATAAGGACTAAAAAATAAATAAAAGGAATTTGAACAGTTTTTTTTAATAAAGATAAGAATAAATAGACAGAAGTTACTCTAATGTTGAAACGCGGTTTGGATCAAGCGATCAAGCTGCAGCAAGCGGTTTGGAGATAGCGGTTGGCTGCAGGCGGTTTGACAACTAGCGGTTTTGGTACACGCGGTTTCAACAGGGGTGGTTTGAATCCTCAACAGGAATATCACCCTATACTCAACACACAAGTTAGCAAATAAAAAGTATGGAATCATTTAAGTTCAAGCATACCCATTTCTCCTCTGAGGAAAGAAAACCTGTTGGAGTCCAGAGCTTTGGTGAGGATATCAGCAATCTGGTTGTCTGTCCCCACATACTCTAAATGGATATTCCTCTTCTCCATATGGTATTTGAGGAAATGATACTTGATATCTATATGCTTGGTCTTGGAATGCATGACAGGGTTGTTGGAGACTGAAATTGTTGAAGTGTTGTCACACATGATAGGGAAATTTCCTTCTTCAATTCCATAGTCCACCAACTACTGCTTCATCGAAAGGATTTGACAGCAACAACTTCCAGCAGCAATATACTCAGCCTCTGTGGTTGACACTGAAACTGATGCTTGCTTCTTGCTGGCCCAAGCAACTAGTCTATTCCCGAGAAAATGACAAGTACCACTAGTGCTTTTCCTGTCAATTGTACAAGCCGCATAATCTGCATCTGAATAACCTACGAGATCGAAGTTCGAATCATTGGAATACCAAAGTCAAATGTTAGTGATTCCAGATAAATAGCGGATTATACGCTTGACTGCAATTAAATGTGCTTCTCTAGGATCAGCTTGATAGCGTGCACATACACTTAACATGATATCGGGCCTACTAGCAGTTAAATAAAGTAATGAGCCAATCATACCTCGATATAGGGTTTGATCAACCTTTTTACCTTTTAGATCCTTATCTAGCTTATTGTCAGTGGCCATTGGAGTATCATATGCTTTAGCATTTTCTAATCCAAACTTCTTTATCAACTCCTTGGTGTATTTGGCTTGGCTGAGGAAGATACCTTCTTCGCATTGCTTGATTTGAAGCCCGAGGAAGAATGTTAATTCTCCCATCATGCTCATCTAAAATTTGCTTTTCATTAGCTTTTCGAAACACTTACAAAGTAACTCATTAGTAGAACAAAAAATAATATCATCTACATATATTTGAACAAGTAAAGTATGCTCATTATATTTGGCAATAAAAAGAGTTGTATCGATATTACCGCATTTAAATCCCTTTTCTAGTAAAAATTTAGAAGAGTCTAAGCTTGCTTAAGTCCATACAAAGCCTTCTAGAGTTTATAGACATGATTTGGAAATTTGGAGTCTTCAAATCCAGGTGGTTGGGCAACATACATGCTCTCTTGCAGTTCACCATTGAGGAAAGCACTCTTCACGTTCATTTGATATAACTTGAAATGCTTGAAAGAGGCGTAGGCTAAGAAGATTTTGATGGCTTCCAATCTTGCAACTGGAGCAAAGGTTTCATCATAATCGATTCCTTCTTCTTGCCTATATCCTTGTGCAACCAACCTTGTTTTATTCCTTGTGATGCTTCCATTCTCGTCCATCTTATTCCTAAACACCCACTTAGTTCCTATCACTCCTTGATCCTGAGGTCTAGGTACCAATGTCCAGACCTTGCATCTTTCAAACTGCTTGAGTTCTTCTTGCATAGCAACGACCCAACTGGAATCTTGGAGTGCTTCATCAATCTTCTTGGGTTCAACTTGAGATAACAGAGAAGTATGCTCATCATAGTTCGATCTCCTTGTTTGAACACCGAAAAATAGATCACCAATCACATTTGAGAGAGGGTGACTGCTGACTTCACGAACCTCCGGGGGTAAGTCTGGTTGGACTGAGGTTTGCTGAAGATCTTCAATTGGAACATCGTTAGATCCTTCAGCGAAGTCATGGAATGTGAGTTGACGAAGAGGTTCAATAAGCTGGATGGGGGAATTCTCAACAACTTCTTCCCTTAGAGTTGCATCTGGAGAGGGAACTTCAGGTGCAGTTTCAAATGTGTGGTTTGAGGGAATTTCAGTTGAGGATGCTGGATTTTGTGGTTGAGGTTCAAGTGCGGTTCTAGATGGTTCACCTGTTTCATTATGCTCAGCAAAATCATCAGCAACATTTGGAGTCAAATGTGGCTCAAGGAGAGAATGCTCATCGACTGTAACATGGACAGACTCAACTATCTTTAAACTAGTTTTATTAAAAACACGAAAATCTTTTGAATGTTTAGCATACCCAACAAATATACCTTCATCGGCCTTGGCTCCGAATTTACCTCTATTGTCTCTTCCGTTGTAAAGGATAAAGAATTTGCAGCCAAAGATCTTGAAGAATGCAATGTTGGGGGTTCTTCCCCTCCATAGCTCATATGGAGTCTTGTTATAGGTTTTGTTGATGAGGGAGCGGTTCTGAGTGAAGCATGCTGTGTTGGTTGCTTCAGCCCAGAAATACTGAGGCAACTTCACTTCAGATATCATTGTCTTTCCAGCCTCAATCAACGTCCTGTTCTTCCTTTCCACAACCCCATTTTGTTGTGAAACACCAGCTGCGGAGAAATTGTGATCAATCCCATGGTCATCACAATACAGACCAACACTGTTGTTCTTAAATTCTGTTCCATTATCTGATCGAACACTAAAGATGTCATCTTCTTTCTGAGTTTGGAGCCGTCTAAAGAGTGCGGTGAGAATCTCATAGCAATCATCCTTGGAGATCATCATCTCAACCCATGTATATCTTGAATAATCATCCACCACCACTAAAGTATATCTACTTCCTCCAATGCTGGCAGTGGTAACGGGTCCAAACAGGTCTATGCAAAGCAGTTGTAACCATCTTGAAGTTGATGGTGCGGTCTTGCTGGTGAAAGACGACGCGGATTGCTTACCAAGTTGACATGCACTGCATTTCTCAGGATGGTGGTCAGCCACTTTGGGTAAACCATGAACGAGGTTTTCCCTACCAATCTTTGCTAGATACTTGAAGTTCAAGTGGCTCAACCTCTTGTGTTATAGCCAACTATTTTCGCTCACATTTTTAGCTACAAAACAGAGATTAGTAATACTACATGCATAATTTAGATCAATAATGTAAATATTACTCTTACGAATACCTGTGAGTAGGGTGACTCCGGAAATGCTATCTTTGATAAAGCAGTTTGATGACGTGAAGTTGCAAAGCATTCCTTTGTCGCAGAATTGAGAAATTGAAACGAGGATGTGCTTGAGTCCTTCAACAAGAGAAACCTTCTCAATGGTTAGGTTTCCTCTCCTTATTACACCATACCCAATGGTCTTGCCTTTGTTGTTGTCACTAAAGGTTACAGACGGACCACTTGCTTCAATAACATCTTCAAGTAATGATCTATCTCCAGTCATATGTCTTGAGCAGCCACTATCAAGATATCATTCATTATCCTTGGAGTGACCATCCATTAAGTAGAGGACATAAAATGTAAACATTAAGAATGAGGTCCCCCTTTATTCCTTGGGTCCTGAGGTTAGCAACCTTTAACGACCCATACCTGTTTGACAGAAGGAGGTTTACTCTTCCTGGCATTGGGTGTGAACCGCAAAAGGCATTCTGCAGCCTTGTGACCTAAACCATCACACAGAGAGCATTTATAAAAGCTACAAGCATTATGAGGTTTTACTAACTCCTTACTTTTCTTAGGAGCTGCATGCTGTTTGGGAGCAGCGGTTTCAGCCTTGACAAAGGTAACTGGCTTTGGTTTGACCGCGGGTTTTTTAGGAACGCTCTTCTTGCTTTTGAAGGCAGGAGGAGCGGTCGATGAAGAAGTGCGGTCAGCCTTGCAGTTGCCAGCACCACCTATTCCACCAGAAGCGGTTGGAGTAGAGGTGCGGCCAACTCCATAAGCCATTTCCTGCATCTTCACTCACAGAATCATTTCCTTTCATCTGAGAGTTTTTCCCATATTGTTTCTTTGGGTAGACATAATTGAAATTATGTTGTCCTTTACCCTTAGAATCAGCACGCTTCCCCTTAGGAATTTAGTTAGTTGGTTTTAAAATTTCCTCATCCTTTTCACAACAGGATGCACACTTCTCCTCTTCACCAGATACAAATCCCAGACCCTCTTTAATTCCATTGGTCATTTGGGAATCTATAATTTGATCCATGGTGGATTTTGACTTGAGCCACCCATCAATAATCTTTTGGAGATCGTTGATTTGAGTGACCAGGTCATCATTTCTAAGTTGAAGTACAGCAACCTTAGTTTCAAGGATGCGGTTTTTGTCAGCAAGAGGAGTCATACTTTTGATTTGGTTCTTGAGATTTGAAATTTCAGACCTCATCACAGTTTTCTCCGTCTTGTACTGAGAAATTTCATCATGAGCTAATCCTAAAGCTTTCTTAACATTAGAGAATTTTTGGATCATCATTTCTGCTTCCTTGAACATCCTTTCATGTTCTATGGGAGAAACCTCTTCCACCACCTTTTTCTAAATTTTCTTCTTTGGAATTACTTTTGAAAGTGGAGCATTTGTAGAAAGAAAAATAGGACGTGAATACGAACAATTTCCTATCTTAATGCTAGGAGTAAGTTTGACATCACCATCCAATTTAAAATTTGGAATTTTTGTAGAAACCTCTTCATCCTCCATATCTAGCGATTCGATTGACTCAATATCTGACTCATCGGAAGCATCTGCAACTAAGCAGAGATTAACCACTTCGGTTTCTTCATCACTTCCATCATCAGAGTCTGTTTAAATCCAAGTTGCTAATTCCTTAGAATTCTCTTCCTCCTCAGCAACCATTCCCTTGTGACGAGAAAATTTCGCAGGAGAGGTTTTCTTTTTCATATATTCTTATTTGGGCTGTGGACACTCAGATGCAAAGTGACCAGGTTTTCAACAATTGTAGCAAACTAGATCACTCTTTTTCTTTGTATCTGCAGCCTTAGAAAATGTTGCAGGAGGTTTGCCTTTAGAAAATGTTTTTGTGAAAGGTTTTGAGGATTTTCTAAATTTTTGAAATCTTTTCACAAACATGGCAAAATCATCATCATCCATCTCGATGAGTGATGAAGTTGATATGGAAGGATCAGCGGTTTGATTGGATGTGGTTGGTTTCTCCTCATGTTCCACGACTGACATGGAAAGTGATTTGGTTTTTCCTTCAATCTCTTCAATATGATTTAATTTAAGCTCATAGACTCTAAGATTTGCATACAAGTTACTTAACGACCAAGTATTCAAAACTTTGGAGTCTTCTAGAGAGGTTGCTTTATTTACCCATCTAGAACCTAAAGCAGCAAGGAAAGTCATATTGATTTCCTTATCAGTTAAAATATTGCCAAGATATCTACAAGCATTAACTACCTCAACTTAGCGGTCGTAGGTCTGACGCAAGGTTTTGTTGAATTTTCTGTTGAAATTGTTGTAGGATCTTTCAACAGCATACAATTTGTTCTCCTTGCATTCGTCATCACCTTAGAGGTAGCTCTCTATGGCATCCCACATCTGCTTTGCGGTTTTGAGATACATCACTTTTTGAAGGGTTGAAATGGGGAGGGTTCCAGAAATGATGTGCCTCGCCTTGCTGTCCAAGGCAGCTAATCTTTTCTCTTCATCTGACCACTTGCCTTTTGGCTTCTTGACTTCTGGAGTTTCTGCACTGGTGGCTGCATCTGTATTGGCCTTCATGGGAACGAACGGGCTATTGATCACGCATTCCACCAGCATCTCATCAATAGTCTCCAAATGAATAAGCATTTGGCACTTCCAGATGTCGAAGTGGTCTTCGTCCAAAATTGGAATGTGTGAATAGTTAACAGTTGTCATTGTCTTTGAGTTTGCCATATCGAATTGGCACACAAGCTGTTAAGCTTGAAAAACAGTGGTTTTATAAATGTGTTTAGCTCTGATACCACTTGTTGGTCCCAAAGGTGGCAACAAGGGTGAAAAATTGCTAGAGGGGGGGAGGAGAATAGCTGTTACAAATTTTTCGCCCTCTTTTTAAAAACTAAACCTCTTTCTTACAAAACCTCTTACAGTTAATAAGAAACTGCAAGTAGAGTTGCAAAATGCACAGCGGAATATTTGAAGATACAAAGCGGTTTTATTGTGCGATTTCAGTGAGTGCGGTTTACAAACAAAGTGAGGTTTTGACACTGTTAACTCCAAACACAATTCACTATTAAGGATAACTACAATAAAGATCAAACAGAGAAAAAGATAGATAATTAATAAGCACAAGAAATAATAAATGCAGAAAAGTAAGAACACAATATTTGCAGTGGTTCAATCGATAAACGATTTACGTCCACTACCATGATGGTTAGTCTTGGATTTTCTAAGAGATAGACTTTATATTGAGTATATGAGAGATTTCAAGGTACAATGAGTAATACTCAGACCTAAAATCTTTTCTATGAAGAACAAATCCTAGACTATAACCAGTGTATCTCAAATGAATAATCTATGTGATTAAACAAGTGAGGTGTGTGTGTGTATTCAAGATCAAGGCTCTTTAAATCAATAAGACGGAGAGCATAATGATTCTTGATGTGTATACGGCTTGATTTCTGGGCTGGGATATTTTTCTTGAAGTAGAAGATGAAGATTCAAAGGACTTAGAATTTCTGGGCAGAGCTTCAACTTCGTATGAACACATCACTTTTCAATTTTCTCAAGCAATATTCAAATGGTGAAGATTGGGGGTATTTATACCCAAGCATCAAGGATATAGCTGTTGGACACAGCTGTTGCAAGGACTGTACTGATGCTTTCCCATTGGTCCACAATATCCACTTTTGTCCTTAGGAACTGTAGTTGCACGTAAAGCTAATCAGACCTCAGCTGCAATTAAGGTGGTTAGGACATCTGTCACCTTTTCAAGATCCTTGCAGATATTCTCTGACATTGAGTCACGTGACAAGATATGGTGGTTGACATTTGATATTGCTGACGTGGATTCCAACGGTCAAATGTGGTTCACTTCAAGTCTTCAATCATTGGAGCGGTCCTGGTGTACATGCGGTTTTGACAAGTGCGGTTGGATATACCAGTGACATTGCTGAGGTGCAGTCTTGAGATAGGAACTAGCAATGCGGTTTGCATATGCGGTTCTTGACTTGTAGTTGCACTGTGGAATTCCAAGAGCGGTTTCATCGATGCGGTTTGGATGAGCGGTTTGAGATGGTGCAGTCTGAACCTCTTGGAATTGCAACCTCATATCCAATGAATCTTGTGCCAGTCTTCAAGCCTAATTTTAACCTATTCTATAAAATAGACTTAGCTAAAAAAATTGAAGTTTAAGCTTCATTACATATGGGCCTAAAGTCCTTAAAATAGGCAGGATTTTATCAATCAAATCTTAAGCTAATCTAGGAGGGTTAAAATATGCCTACCCAACACTATTTTTATTTTATTTATATTCTAATTTCTTTTATACATACTAAGGGGATTTAAGCCCGATTGACCCAATTTTTGACATAGAATTCCACTTATTCCATTTTATATATAAAACCAATTAATTCTATTTTATTTATAAGTAGCAATAATTATAAGAGTTGGTCTTACAAAAAACGTGTTTTTCCTGACACTTAGGAAAAACGTGTTTTGTTTTCCCCGTTTTTGCCAGTGTCAGTTTAACAAAGTGCCAGTGTGACAAAGTGCCGGTGCATGTGTAACAAAGTGTCAGTGTAAAAAAGTGCCAGTACCAGTTTAATAAAGTGCCACTGTAAACAAAGTGCCAGTGCATGTGTAACAAAGTGCCAATGTAAAAATTGTCAGTGCCAGTTTAACAAAGTGCCAGTGTTAGTGTAACAAAGTGTCAGTGTAAAAAAATGCCAGTGCATGTATATTAAGTGTTAGTTTATAAACTAACACCGGCACTTTGTTACACTAACACTGACACTTTGTTACACTAACACTGACACTTTATTAAATTAACACTGACACTTGTTTTACACTAACACCGACATTTTGTTAAACTAACACTGACACTGACACTTTTTTACACTGACACTGGCACTATTTTACATTAACACCGATACTTTTAGATGTGTAAACTTAATAATAAAAAACCCCAATTCAACCCACCCAACCTAAAAATTCTTTCTGGCCCTAACATAAATTAAGGAGAGGAAAATCAAAATAGAATGACCTTTATCTATCCATCACATATTGGTCAATGATGTGTGTCGTGCTAGGGCACAGAAAGAATTGAGAAGAACAAAATTGATTACACATCAATTTAGTGACCATATTGAACAATTTTTTGGATACAGTAAATTGATTGACATTGGCGCATGAAATAGCTTGGCAACAACGAGCTTCACGACGACGGAGTTGGCGTATTGCAGTGACGGAGCGGGAGAGCCGATATGAAGAAAGTGGAAGACTACGGCGATCGCACAAGCGCAAGTTATTTCAAAACCCATTTTTCCTATTTTTCAGAAAAAACTGGTTTTTTGTGAGATTTTGGCTAATTATAATTATTTTTATTTTTATTTTTATTTTCGGGGTTTTAGTATAAAAACCGATATTAAAATCTAATTCATTGAAATTTGCTAGTGTTGTAAATGACAGCAGTAAATGAAGATATTAAAATCTGTAATTAATGAGTTGAAAAAAACACTGTTTCTTTCTTCATCTTTCAATCCTCTATAAGAGAAAAACATTAAACTATTAGGAAATTTTACAAGGCGCAATTCCTTTGTCTCTTCTCAAAACATCTAGTTTTTGTGAAGAAAAAAATAATGGGTTCAATCAGTAATTCGTTCGCATTCCAACTTTGCCTTCTCTTGGGGGTTTGGGTTTGTGCCATCGTTCAATGTTCTGCCTTTGGATTCGATAAAAACCTAACTGTAAATTTGTTCGTAAATGCTTCACAAACAAGAGCAAGAAAGATACCTGACCATTTGTTTGGCATTTTCTTTGAGGTGAACTTACTCAACCCTTAGTAGTTCGGAGCTTTTTGTAAATATTGGTGATGAGATGTTTTTTTTGTGAATTGAAGGAGGTAAACCATGCGGGGGCTGGAGGGTTGTGGGCAGAGCTTATAAGCAATAGAGGTAGGTAAATCTTCTACGACTGAATAAATAGCAGGCAAATCAACTATTTTTTTATTGTTTGTTCAACTTTCTTTTCAACATTATTTCTTTACTACGTGATTCAATTTACTAAGAATACTTGAAGTAATATATTTTCATGATACCTATTTGCGTATCAGGTTTTGAAGCTGGAGGGGAGCACAGTCCAACTAGTATTGAACCTTGGTCTGTAATCGGAGATGAATATTCGATAATTGTGTCGACGGATTCTTCTTCATGCTTCAACCAAAACCGGGTGGCACTTCGGATGGAGGTTCTGTGTGATAGTGAAGGTTCCGCTAATGTTTGTCCGTACGGAGGAGTTGGTATTTATAACCCTGGATTCTTTAATGCAATGGTATGCACTTACCTCTAATCATACAAGGTGAATTTTACACTTGGGCCCTTAACATGACTTTCTCTGCAAATTCTCCCTTTCCGGCTGTTCCCGTCAATTGTTAGCCAGTAAATATTAAAAAAATGTCAAGTTGAGGACCTTACCAAGATTCATATTAACGGGCCCTAAATCATTTTGGGACTAAGACTTTGTTGTTGCTGTTGTTTTTGTTGTCAATTTGAGAACCAACATGTTATTTATTCTTATTTTTCCAGAACTAGTAATGTATGTAATAGTATTTTCTTCTATGTGACAGGTTGTCTTTGTCTATCACAGAATATTGTATTTGTTGCATATTCATAATGGTCATAACATATGAGAACTCTTTGTGTTAACAACTAGTTCATGCAGTTTCCCTTTCTCTTTATCGCAGGATATTGAACAAATGAAGACCTATAAATTGGTTTTTTACATTCGTTCGGATCAGTCCATCAATATATCTGTATCATTGGCTGACGTAAACGGATTGCTAACTTTCCCTTCTGTAAACATAATGTGAGTACCATTTTTCGCATAAGCATAGCCTCGTGGACGAGGATTGAGCTCAATGATTTGCATTTTGACTTCATATATTGCCTTTTTCATAATTCAAACAGAATTTCTGATGCTTCAAATTGGACAAGGAAGGAACTAATTTTGGAAGCCCAATTAACAGTTCATAATTCAAGGTTACAGTTGACAACAAGTAAAAAAGGAATCATATGGCTTGATCAAGTGTCCCTTATGCCTACTGACACATACAAAGTACGGTTTTCTTTATTTTTAATTTTAACGATTGCATGTACAATGATCGTTGAGGTCAATATATTATCGTTACTTGGTGAACCTATGTTCTCGTTAAGTAACTTTGTGAAAATTATTTCTTCATGAAGGGACAAGGTTTCAGGACTGATCTTTTCAAGATGATTGAAAATCTGAAACCAGGTTTTATCAGATTTCCAGGTAGTTATGATTTTCAGACAACACACTAACTCTACTTTCATTCCCTTAACAATTCAGATGTTATTCTTTGAGCTTTTTTATGATTTTATTTTATATTTGTACCTATATTCGTAGAGAAAATTTAACCCATATCTTCTATTATCTAACAGATGCTCTATGTTTTCCAATCTATGCTATTTTAGGTGGAGTTTTTGTTCAAGGGCATAGTTTAGAATACGCATTTCGCTGGAAGGAAACTGTTGGACCATGGGAAAATCGACCTGGTCATTTTGGTGATGTTTGGCAGTATTGGACTGATGATGGACTTGGGTACTTCGAATATCTCCAGGTGACAATTAGTTGTTACTCCCTCCATCGCAAAACGAATGACCAGAAATTTTCAAATTTGCTCTTGATCAAGAACCAATTTTAAAATTTTTTGGTCATTCATTTAGGACACAGGTAGAACTTATTTTGGTTTAGTTAAAAGATTTCGGCTGCATAGCCTCTCAAGATAATTAATGAATTTTCTTCTATTTTGTTTATGCAGCTGGCTGAGGACTTGGGAGCAGCCCCAATATGGGTATTCAACAGTGGTATGATATCAATACCCTCTCCATCACATAAATAATCACTCCCTCCGTCCCGAAATGATCTTCATGCTTTTTTGGTTGTTAACACGAAGGTATTTTGAGCAATAATTTTAGGTTAGTTTATTTATCCTATTGAACATCTAAAAATTGTTGTCGATAGTTTTTATAATGATATAATTATAACAAGTTTTAATTTTTTATTAGAATAATTAAATTAACCTAAAATTATTGCTTAAAGTACCTTCGCGTTAACAACCAAAAAAGTAGGAAGATCATTTCGGGACGGAGGGAGTATTATTATTTTTCTCATAAACATTTTCTTGAAGATCTGTGTTACTTCTTGAATAATCCTCACAAAACGACCTTATTTATTATTATTATAATTATTTTGTTCATTAATATTTTCTTGAAGATTTGTGTTACTACTGGAATAATTCTCAGGAAATAGCCTTACTGATCAAGTGGAGAATTTTTCGAGTCTCATGCCCTATGTGCAAGTATGCTTCCTTGCACTTTATATTCTCTTGTTCGTAAATATTTTGTCACAATTAACCGATTGCAAGATTAAAATATAGAAATCTGATAATATACAGAAACATATACTATGTGATTGGCGTTCTCTTCTAAAACCCTTTTTTCATTCTATATATATATGTATATAAACTTCCCATATCAGGCGAAGGGGAGTGAGTGAGACACGAAGTGGATCAGGAACGAATAGAATGGTAGAATGGAGTGAGTGAGACACGAAGTGGATCAGGAACGGAGAGTAAGGACTTCCTTCCTATAGTGAGTGAGACACGAAGTGGATCGGGAACAAATAGTAGAGTTAGAGGGAATGAGATCCGAAGGGTCTCATGAACGATGAGGTTTCGAACTGCATAGTATAATGTGAAAAGAGGGGCTTTTAAGCCACTTAAAAAGATTAAGATAGGTAAACACACATGGGGTTCTTAAAACAGTAGTTTTGAGCCTCACAACTTGATGTCCTAATAGATCCACAGAGATTTAATCTCGAAATGTCAGCGAATGAGCCGAACATTATATATATATATATATATATATATATATATGTATATATATATATATATATATATATATATATATATATATATATATATATATATGTATATATATATATATATGTATATATATATATATATGTATATATATATATATATGTATATATATATATATATGTATATATATATATATATATATATATATATATATATATATATTTATCCATCTGGAAGGGAATTCTCGATGTCACATTGAAGTCAAAAATGAACTCAGACATCAAGTTGTGAGGCTCAAAACTACTGTTTTTTTTCCGTTATATAGGTGTGAACTGAATTTTTGAATTCAATCTTTTCACATGATCCAGGATGCCCTCGATGGTATTGAGTTTGCAAGGGGTGATCGTAATTCTACATGGGGTTCTGTTCGAGCAGCAATGGGGCATCCCGAGCCTTTTGACTTGAGATATGTTTCTATAGGGAATGAGGATTGCCCGCATACACATTATCGTGGTACATTATAATGCTCCTAGTTAATGCTTTACTATAGCTTATATTCACTCTTATTGTTACAGGTGCTAAAATAACTAGAACATACGCAGAAAATTTGAACAAAAATGATTATGATTGTGTTGTACTGTACAAAATCTTCATGCATAAGGTGTTGTAACATACAACATCTTAATGTACATTCTACACAAATTTTGTAGATCATTTTCCAATAAGAAAACACAACACAAATTCTACCATGAGAATGCCCCCTTAACCCCGCGCATTCTCGTGTATAATTTTTTTTCAAGGAAAACAACAATATATAGTTTTCCGTATACAATCAATTAACCTTTGTTTGCACCAGAAAACTACCGCAAGTTCTATGATGCTATAAGACATGCCTATCCAGACATCAAAATGATCTCTACATGTGACGGATCTTCTGGACCTTTGGGTCACCCTGCAGATATGTATGATTACCATGTAAGATTCTCAATCTCATCTGATTATGATATTTATGTTTGTATCCAACAAGGATGTCTAACTATGAGGTTTCAATGTATAAATTTCAAACAACAATTTCACAAACTCTTACATAATTTTAGATGGTAAACAATACCCATAATTTGTAAACTACAATAGTGCGTAAACTCTAAGGAAATCTATATGAAAGATCTATGAATATTATGTTCTGAATAGAAAATAGCTTTGATTGCTGCTTCATATAGAAATTATTTTCTTTATGTTTGGGGGTATCTTTCTTCTATGGATTTTTGTTGTTAAGAAGTGTTTCTAATGATATTGGGGTTGGGTACGGGGATTAATAAAAAGTGTAGTGTGCTAGGTGTTGTTAGTATAAACGTGAGATAGGAGAGAGAAAGTAGGGATAGAGAATAGTAAGTGGAATGTTGTTTGTGAGTGTGAAAGTGGGTCTCATTGATTAAAGAAGTATTATAAACTTTCTCAAAATGAAAGTGTGTAGTTTCAATGGACAACCTTTTGAGTAAAATTGTGCAGTTCCAAATGGCGGAAAGAGTATTTTTTTAGCTGATTTAAATAAAACTAAAAAAAAAAAAAACTACACATACGAGTACGAAAGTTCATAATCTGAAAACAGTCCAGCTAATTTTGAAAATCAAAAAATGGAAATTTTTGTGAAGGAGGTAGTATACTAGTATGTACAAGCATAACCCGTTTGTTTGTCTCTTGATTCAAATGAGTGTAAATTCTCAAGTTCCTTGTTCGTGTTCTTATTCCTTTGTTAGATTTACGGCTCTACTGCGAATATAGTGTTTGGGGTGGCTACTCATTTCGATAATACGCCACGTATTGGTCCAAAGGTGAGTGCCTGAATGGTTTTTCCTTGCAAACTCTCATGTTCGATTATGTCAAAAAACAAATGGCCTAAGAATTGTACTGCCAATGAACAACTTCAGGCTTTTGTAAGTGAGTATGCAGTGACAAAACCAGATTCTGGCAACGGAAGTCTATTAGCAGCCATTGCTGAAGCTGGCTTACTTATTGGGCTAGAAAATAACAGGTCAGTAAGGCTTTTTATTTTGCTGACCACAATTTTTATAATCATACATTTATTTCCCCAGAAAAGAATAACATTCTTTCTACGATTCTTGAAATCGCCTTCTTTCCTAATGGCAGTGATTTAGTTGAAATGGCTTGCTATGGTACTCTGCTAGTGAATGACAAAGATAAGGCGTATGTTTCCTTCATTTTCCTCCTGAAAATTCATATCTCTTTGCTATAAAAAAAATGTTGATCCAAATTAGTAAAAATTTCTCTCACTTTTTTTCAGATGGACCCCAGCTGCAATCGTTTTCGACAATAGACATGTGTATGGAACTCCAAGTTACTGGATGCAACACTTTTTCAAAGAATCAAATGGTGCAACTCTTCTTAACACGACACTGGAATTAGACAACCCACTTGGTTCACTCATTGCTTCAGCCATTACATACCGGAATTCATTAGATAACCAAACTTACTTGAGACTAAAGGTATGATAACTTTTCGGAAACCTTCTCAAGAAGAATCTGCTTAATATAGTAGTATCATATATATTCTCAAAGGGACATTTTTTCTCTCTATCGTGGAAACGATATTTGGTTCAATTAATCAATATCATAATTTCTGAATATCTATTTATTTAATCTTGATTATGCTTTGTTTCCAGGTTGTTAACTTTGGGAACAACATTGTAATTCTGAGGATTTCTATAGGCGGCCTAGAGCATAATGTAATAAACAAGTTTGGTGCAAAAATGATTACACTCAATTCAGGAAATCTTATGGACGAGAATACCTTCAAAAATCCTAAGAGGGTAATCATGTCATCGGATACACATGGATATTTACATATATACATACAAATACATACATACATAGTACCCACAAGCACACATGCCGACACAAACACTTATACATATCAAAAGCATTTCTATAGAGATTGTGCTACAAGGTTTCTTTTAATTGTGTTTCATTTTCTTGTTCTATGAAGGTGGCACCCTTTGAAACTGTACTTGATAATCCTGGCAGAGAAATGGAAATGGTACTCCTTCAACACTCTTTGAATTGCTTTGATTTGTTGACACAATCAAACAATCCATAGATTGCAGTTGATGATAGCTCCCTGTTAAGGAAATAGATATTTCCTAATTGTTCCTTATTCTCTTATATAGCTAGTTTTCTAATTGTATTTACTGTATTTAGTTTCCTAATAGTGCTAAACACAATATGAGTAGGAAAAGGATTCATGTACTCTTGTGTATATATACTCCAAAGATCAATTCAATGAGCTAAGGCTTTCAAGCACAAAGGTATTGTTTTCTATTCTCTTACATGGTATCAGAGCAAAGGTCCTAATTTTTTAGCCCTACCCGCCGCCCCTCCCCCCTCTATCAGGCCTAACCCCTCCCCTCCTCCAATTGCTATGGCTTCCTCCTCCGATCTCTCCCTTATACCCAACTCCGATGAACCAACCAAACCCCTTATTATGGTATCCCTTAACCACATCCTTAATCTTACATCCACAAACTACATAGCTTGGAAAACCCAAATAGAAGCAACTCTCCTCGGACTTGACCTTTACCAATACCTTGATGGTACCCTTCCCAAACCGGATGAAACCCTCACCATCACCACCCCGGCAGTCGCCGCCACCGATGATACTCCGGCCAAAGAGGCCACAAGCATCAAGATCCCAAACCCGGCCTTCAAAACATGGTTCCGACAAGACAAACTCATCCTTGGTGCCTTCTCCGGTACTCTCTCACCTTCCCTAGTACCTTTAATTTCCATGTGCCAAACAACCAATGCCGCTTGGCTCACCCTCACCAAAACCTATGCAAACCCCTCCTAAGGCCATCTCAAACAACTTAAAGATCGGCTTCGCAACATCACCAAAGGTACTAGATCCATAACCGATTTCATGCATGACATTAAAAACTGTGCAGATCAACTTGCCTCCATAGGCCAACCCTTAGATCCGGATGATATTATTGATCGCATCCTTGACCAAATCAATGATCCTGATTATGACTATGTCATCTCAGCCGTCAAAAACTGAGAAACACCCATCAGGTTTGATGAACTCCATGAAAAACTCATCAACCGTGAGCTCACCATCTCCCTCAAAACCCGTGTTCCCCCCACCTTCCCTGCCACTGTTAACTTTGTCACCAAACCTTCCACCACCAACCTGCCTCGCCAACACAACAACAACCAGAACCCTAGATTCAACAACCAAATCCACAACAACTTCCTTGGAAAGTGCCAATGTTGCCGAGAAGTTGGTCACTCTCTATCCTTTTGCCCTGCCTTTAGACAACAATACCCCAATGCCAATTTCCCACCACCACCACATAATAATAACCCACAACCCAACTCGTCCAACCGTCAACAACCCAACCATTCCCTCTATGCCGCCACTACCTTCCTCCCGGCACCTCATGCCAACTGACTTCTTGATAGTGGAGCGACACATCATGCCACAAATGACCTCAACAATCTCTCTCTCCATTGTCCCTATAACGGCACCGATGAAATCTTCATAGGCGATGGCTCCGGCCTTCCTATCTCAAACATTGGTTCTATATCATTGGAAATCACTATGAATCTAGTTTCTAGCACATCTTTCAGATCATCATTTGGAATTTTCTAGAATAAGTTATATATTTTTTATCAAGTGTTGCGCATAGGGACTGGTTCATTCGAAATTTGTTATGTCTATTAGATTTTCATGCCTTTTAGTATTTCAATGTTATCTTATCAACAATTATTAATTGTTATGTTTATCATTAAGCATTTTGATAATTCCAAGGCTTGGAGGGATGTTTCAAGTAATCTATAAATACCCTAGACTAGTCTTTGTAATGGGAAGTTGATTTTTGAGTTGATAAAAAGATAAAGTTGAGCTTTGTGCCATCTTTTATTGTTCTGTATCTATTCGGTGGATTTCGTCTAGTGGTAAATATCGTTAACTCTCTATCCTTTTGGTGGCTTCCAAAGGTGGTAAGTTGTTTTATTCTCTTTATCTTCAAGGTGGATTATTTGGAGTGGTGCATATCCGTTCCTATCCGTTTATTTATTTTTATTTTCCAATGCATCTTTCTGATATCAAATTGGTATCATAGTCAAAACTAGGAATTTCCGATTGAGGTATCTCTCAATTATTTTCTTCTTCTATTCCTCTTCTACCCATACATAGCCTTCGGTTCTTTTCTCATTTTGTTATAATAATTTAAAAAAAAAACTCTCTTGGTTCACCATGGTAGATCTTGATTGGCCACTAACAAATTCATTTACTCTGTTTCCAGTCGATTGGTCTCTGCCTCCCGTATTTGATGAATATACTCAATATCTATTGGAATTTTCATCGTATAATTTGTAATTAATTACCCACGACATTATGATAAGTGTGTGGATCATTGTAAAACATGTCAATATTTTCCATCGTCTTTAGTTGAAAAGAAAAACACATGCTTTAAATATACTTTTATTGATTCGCTCAAATAATAGTTTTGAAAATCCTAAAATTTATCATTGTTACAAAGATCCTCTTGATGTAACCCATATAAATATTAATTTGTGGTTCATCAAAATGTTTATTATTGATTAGTTTCTCATAACTCGTTGGACCGACTAGATGGATGTCGTCATGAGAGAAATAAAATTTAAAATTCGTCATGGTTTTCCAGAGAAAATTCTTTCAAGTATTTTTGATGCACTACACAAAATTCGTGGGCGAATTTCCTTCAAGTGGGGGAGTATGATGCGGGAGCCAAGTGGTCGGTATTTGAGATTCTCAATAAAGTCAGTCCACTTTTATAGATTGTATCTCTCATTCCTTTGATCCAAACATTACAAGCAAAATATCATAAAAAGCACAATGAATCTAGTTTCTAGCACATCATTCAGATCATCGTTTGGAATTTTCTAGCCTAAGTTATATATTTTTTTATCAAATGTTGTGCATAGGGACTGGTTCATCCGAATTTTGTTATGTCTATTGGAATTTCATGTGTTTTAGTATTTCTATGTTATCTTATCAACAATAATTAATGGTTATGTTTATCATTAAGTTTTTTGATAATTCCTAGGCTTGGAGGGATGTTCGAAGTTATCTATTAATACCATAGACTAGTCTTTGTAATGGGAAGTTGAATTTTGAGTTGATAAAAACATAAAGTTGAGCTTTGTGGCATCTTTTATTGTTATGTATCTATGTGGTGGATTTCATTTAGTGGTGAACATCCTTAACTCTGTAACCTTTTGGTGGATTTCAAAGGTGGTGAGTTGTTTTATGCGCCCTGTATCTTCAAGGTGGATTCTTTGGAGTGGTGAACATATCTATCCGTGCCTATCCATTTCTTTATTTTTATTTTCCAATGCATCTTTCCGGTTTCAAAATGGTATCAGAGCCAAAACTAGAAATTTTTCGATTGAGGTATCTCTCTATTGTTTTCTTCTTCTATTCCTCTTCTACACGTACATCAACTTCAGTTCTTTTCTCATTTTCTTATAATAATATTAAAAAAAAAAACTCTCTTGGTTCACAATGGTAGATCTTGTTTGGCCACTTACAAATTCAGTAACTCGGCTTCCCATTATCGATTGGTCTCTGCCTCCCGTTTTTGATGAATATCCTCGAGATCTATTGGACTTTTCATAGTATCAATTTGTAATTGATTCCCAACCACATTATGATAAGTGTGCGGATCATTGTCAAACATATCATTATTTTCCATCTTCTTTAGTTGAAAAAAATCAAATGCTTTAAATATACTTTCATTGAGTCCGTCAAATAATAGTTTTGAAAATCCTAAAATTTACCATTGATACAAAGATCCTTTTGATGTAACCCATATAAATATTTAAAATTCTTGGTTCATCAAAAAGTTTATTATTGATTACTTTCCATAACTCGTTGGATCGACAAGATGGATGTCGTCACGAGAGAAATAAAATTTAAAATTCTTCATGTTCATCCGGAGAAAATTCTTTCAAGTATTTTTGATGCGCTACACAAAATTTGTGGGCGAATTTCCTTCAAGTGGGGGAGTATGATGCGGGAGCCAAGTGGTCATTATTTGAGATTCTCAACAAAGTCAGTCCAATTTTACATATTGTATCTCTCATTCCATTCATCCAAACATTACAAGCAACATATCGTTGGAAAGAAATATGAATCTAGTTTCTAGCACATCTTTCGGATCATCGTTTGGAATTTTCTAAAATAAGTTATATATTTTTATCAAGTGCTGCGCATAGGGACTGATTTATCCGAATTTTGTTACGTCTATTGGATTTTCATGTGTTTTAGTATTTCTATGTTATCTTATCAACAATAATTAATTGTTATATTTATCATTAAGTATTTTGATAATTTCTAGGCTTGGAGGGATGTTCCATGTAATCTATGAATACCCTAGACTAGTCTTTGTAATGGGAGGTTGAATTTTAAATTGATAAAAAGATAAAGTTGAGCTTTGTGTCATCTTTTATTATTCTGTGTCTATTCGGTAGATTTCATAAAGTGGTGAACATCCTTATGTCTGTATCCTTTCGGTGGATTCCAAAGGTGGTGAGTTTTTTATGCCCTGTATCTTCAAGGTGGATTATTTGGAGTGGTGAGCATATATTTCCATTCCTATCTGTTTCTTTATTTTTATTTTCCGATGTGTCTTTCAGGTATCGAATTGGTATCATAGACAAAACCAGGAATTTTCGATTGAGGTATCTCTCTATTATTTTCTTCTTCGATTCCTCTTCTATCCGTACATCAACTTCATTTCTTTTCTCATTTTGGTATAATAATAATAAAAAAAAAACTCTCTTGGTTCACCATGGGTCCATGGTAGATCATGTTTGGCCACTTACATATTCAATTACTCCGCTTCCCATTGTCGATTGTTCTCTCCCTCCCGTTTTTGATGAATATCCTCGAGATCTATTGGAATTTCATCGTATCAATTTGTAATTAATTCCCAACCACATTATGATAAGTGTGTGAATCATTGTCAAACATGTCAATATTTTCCATCTTCTTTAGTTGAAAAAAATCAAATGCTTTAAATATACTTTCATTGAGTCGGTCAAATAATAGTTTTGAAAATCCTAAAATTTACCATTGTTACAAAGATCCTTTTGATGTAACCCATATAAATATTTCAAATTCTTGGTTCATCAAAACGTTTATTATTGATTACTTTTTCATAACTCGTTGGACCGACTGTGGATGTCACCACGATAGAAATAAAATTTAAAATTCGTCATGGTCGGGAGAAAATTATTTCAAGTGTTTTTGATGCGCTACACAAAATTTTAGGGCGAATTTCCTTCGAGTGGGGGAGTATGAAGCGGGAGCCAAGTGGTCGGTATTTGAGATTCTCAACAAAGTTAGTCCACTTTTATAGATTGTATCTCTCAGTCTGTTCATCCAAGCATTACAAGAAACATATCATTAGAAAGCACTATGAATCTAGTTTCTAGCACATCTTTCAGATCATCATTTGGAATTTTCTAGAATAAGTTATATTTTTTTATCAAAAGCTATTCATAGGGACTTTTTCATCGGAATTTTTTTTATGTCTATTGGATTTTCATGTCTTTTAATATTTCTATGTTATTTTATCAACAATAATTAGTTGTTATGTTTATCATTAATGAAAAATATAAACCGAGATAGGAACATGGGTTTGTCCAGGTCAGGTCCAAGTGGATTGGGCCATAAACATAATCAATCTCAAGTTACAATGTGGGTCCCTCGTACATCCATCTCGGCATCAACAAGGCCGACCAAAGTTTACCAAGGCTCAGCAAGCACATAAATGCCCCAACTCTAAGGACCGAGGAGACCTCCCTCGTATGCCGAGATCTCCTCCATAGAGGACGAGGTGCCTCCCTCGGTCTTGACGTTGTCAACGGGCTCCCCATATTACTCATTCCCTCCCCGGCTCATCAGGGACCAAGAGGTCATGAATGACGAGGAGAGGAAAGTTCGCACCTTGTCATATCTTCATATGACGAAGAGACAAAATCATTCATCTCGGCATATCTTCATGTCGACAGACCTTCATATTACGAGGAAAGGAATTCATTCACCTCGGCTTACCTGCACATGACGAGATAAGGAATTTATTCTCCTCGACTTTTGTTCGGTCGAAACCTAATGGTTTATTTAAAATACGCAAGCGCACGGGCTATTGAAATATAGTGGGTGCAAGTACAGGTCGATCCCACAGAGACAGGATTTAATTTGGAATTATTTTTGTCTTTAAAATTATAAAAGAGATTGAGGGAGATAAAGATTTGTTTTGGGAAGAGACTGAAGCATACATAGAAAAATACTTTGAATATTATAAACGAAGCATTCTCGAGATTGGAAATCATATACATAGAATTGTTCATCAAATAGTCATTGTCTTAGGAAATACTCCCTCCGTCCCACTATACTTGACACCTAAGGGGTGGGTTCAAAAACCAAGGAAAAAGAATAAAATAAAAAAAATGTGTGGTGGAAAATGAAGAGAGAGAATGAGTGTGGTAAATAGTAGTGTTGGTTGAATAAATATGTGGTAGAAAATGAAGAGAGAGAATGAGTGGTGGGGTAGAGTGAATATAAAAATATAAAAACTTGGTTATTTTTGGAAGGTGTCAAGTATAGTGGGACGGTCCAAAATGGAAAGAAGTGTCAAGTATAGTGGGACGGAGGGAGTATAGGTTTTCATAAAAATCAAGGATGGTACGTTAGGCTTACACTATTTCTCACGGTCAAGACAGTAGCGTTGTATTCTTCACTAATTATTTCCTAACTGTTTGAGATTTCCGTTTACGGTACTCCCGCCCTGTCACAAACGGGCATTCCGGCTTATCTCTAGCTGACCATAATTAGTAAGAATCCATTAAGAACGAGAGTCAACATACTTACCATTAAAGGAACATCCCTAGGCCGTTGAACTACTTTCGTGATCAATAGAACCCAGTTTCTTTATATGGTTCCGTCAATCGAGATTCTCCGCTAGGTCATTCTCTCGATCAACTGAATCATACAAGTTGGACGTCTCCAAAATGTAAGTCATTTAGAGATGGATATAAAGAAATTGTTTAGAGGAAGATAGAAGACAAGACTTTCATATTTTAATATGATGAACGATCTATGCTTTGAGTTTTCAACCCCAAGAACAAGGGAGATTACTCGCTAGCCATGTAAAAGTAAATAAGCAATAATATAAAAGATAGAGTAAGAAGGACTTATGATAAATGAGAGACGAAAACTTTAATTGCTTCTTTTCCAAAGGAACTCCAAGAACAAATATGGACTTCAATCTTCAAAGATCTTTGGAAATCAATGTATAAAGTACTTGTAACTTTGCTATACTAAATCTCTAACAATTTCTGATGAAAATTCGATGATAATATGATATCTAAGACTGATTACAAGGGGTCTTTTTATAATGGGGAGGAAGCTCTTCAAGAAGGTGCTTTCTAAAGGTGCATTTTAATTCTGCAGTCACGAATTGCACGGCCGTGTCAAGGGATTTGCACGGCCGTGCCTCCTTGGCGCCAGTTTTGAATTTGAATTTGGGCAACTTGCACGGCCGCTCCACTTCTTGGTGCACGGCCGCTCTGAAGGTTTGCACAGCCAGGTAATTTCAAAGACACGACCACTCTACATTTTGGGGCCAAAAATGGCATGTCATGGCCAAGTGCACGGTCGCTCTGGCTGAATTTTGACTTGTGTGTTTGATTCGTTTGTTGCTCCTTCATGCCTTTGCACCAAGATGTCCAAGCATCCTTTTTTATTGCAATATACTCCAAAAACCTGTCTAAAATGCATATAGTATACAAAAAAGCGTAAAATCTAATATATATGAAAAAGGAACTAAATAGACTAAAATGAGATCTAAATGATAATTAAACTAAGAAAATAGATATAAAACTTAGAATAAATGACTATATAATAGTCACTTATCAAACTCCCCCACACTAAGCTCTTGCTTGTCCCCAAGCAAGTTTAGGATGAAAACATGGTGAGGGAGAAAAGAAAGAAAATAAGATTGATCCCTCAGAAATATAGTAGCAAGCCCTAATTGCCTTTTGGATATTGCCTTTATCTTTCTAGTCATATTTTACATACCTTTAAAAATTATTAGAAAGAAGCATTTTGGAGATATTTTAAAGAAATAATTTTTAAGACAATAACATAATATAGCATATATAGAATTTGATCAAGTAAAGCATGCTAGAAAGATAAATCTTAGATCAATAACTTGGTAAAAAGAGAAGCTTTCACTCTTTAGAGTGAGTTTTGAGAAAATGAATTTATTGCTTTAACATGTACAAATGGAAGTATAAACACTCATTCACAAACTAGAAGCTTCCATAGAATTTGATTGCATTTTTGAATCACAAGGGCGAAAAATGGATGATGATAGTGGAAAAATCTTATCAAGGCTTCAATAATTTTATCTTATTTTTGCACGTGTTAAATTTTTGCAAAAGACCTTAGTAATTTTTTATCCTTTCAAGTAGGAGACATTGTGGCTGCGAACCCCATGTTCCTAATACTTAGATCAAGAATACTTTTGATATTACTTCCATTTGGCAAGGAAGCATCGTCACAGCGAACGCCGTGCCCCGAGTTATTTAGGAAGTAATAAATTTCTTTTTGATTTTATGATTTGGTGAACAAGTCACTCTTTTAGCAATAAGATAAAATGCCTAACCTTGATTCGATTAGTGGAAATGGAAAGGTGGATTTTTAATGAAGAGGTGTGATGCAAGGGATGCAAAACAAAGTAAATGCTTCTAATAAGGGAATAAGCATTAATAAGATTCGAAACGTACAATTTAAAGAAATATTTTCAAAATTTTTCATAAGAACAACCAATTGTATAAAGAAGATCAATAAAGATTCAATCTAATCAAATGCTTTTTATTGATAAAACCCTATATTTTTCTATAGTAACTTATGAGGTTTTTAATTTATTTCCTAAAAATATCCCTATATTTTTCTTCTTATTAATTTCTAAGTTTATAGAAAATATGAGAGAAAAGTTAAAGGTATTATCCTAGGGCAAATAGTAAGCATAAAATTAATAATATGGATCATCATAGGGATTTTTTTTATATATATACTAGACATGCCTAAAAAGAAACGAAAATGCAACTAAGTTAAAAAAAAAAAAGAAAAATTTAAACTAGAAAGCATGTAAATCTAAAATAAAAAGCATTTAAATTAAAGAAAGATTGATATACCCCCCCCCCACACTTGAAATGAACATTGTCCTCAATGTTTCAAGGACAAAGAGTAAAAAGATAAGCATGCGGTGGTAAACAATATTATGATAAACAGTAATATAATCCATCGGTTTACTATTCCGATGATGCTTGTTTAAGGTCATAAGCTCGACCCCTTTCTATCAGTAACAATGGGCGGTGAGTGGTATTGTAATGGTCTCTTATCCTTAACAACTCGCCATTCCTTGCCCTTTGGCGTGATCGAGCTCTTATGATTGATGCAAACGCAATATCCTGGTGTGCCTTTTTTCTTAGGCCCCCTACCCTTTGATTTTTCAACCTTAATATGTTGCCTAGGGTGCATATTTTTCATAACATTATGATCTAAGGGCTTTTTAAATATTATTTTTGAGTCCTTGGATTGTGATTTCTCACCCTTTTTCCTATCATTTTCAGGAGTGTTGACTTCATGGCACGACTTCTTGAGATTTAAGTTTTTAAATTCGACCTTCTTATTTCCAATGTTTAGAGAAAGAGTGCCATTCTTTACATCTTTTACTACACCAGCGGTGGCAAGAAAAGGTATTCCTAGAATGATTGGAATTTGGTGATCTTCCTCCATTTCAAGGACTACAAAGTCGACCAGGATGATCAATTTCTCGATTTGACAAGGGACATCTTCCATAATACCCATCGGCTATTTAATGGAGCGATCCGCTAATTGGAGAGAAATAGTGGTGGGTTTCATTTCCCCCACACCTAGTTTCTTACCTACCGAAAGCGGAATGAGGCTCACACTTTCCCCAAGATCTAACAAAGCATTATCAACATTATATTTACCTATTTTGCAAGGAATAGAGAAAGTGCCGGGATCTTTTAATTTAGGAGGAAGTTCTCTTTGTAAAATGGCACTTACTTCTTCTGTCAAAGATACAGTCTCATGCTCCTCAAGTTTCCTCTTATTTGCAAGAATATCCTTTAAGAACTTAGCATAGGACGACATTTGTTGAAGGGCATCGGTAAAAGGTATATTGATATAAATAGATTTTAAGATTTCTAAAAATTTTGCAAATTGTTTGTCAAGTTTAGCTCTTACCAACTTTTGAGGGTATGATATTGGAGGGTCAAAGTTTCTAGAAATCCTAGGGGATTCTGTCCCATTTTCAACATCTTCATTAGTCTTAACCATCGGTGGGGTTGGACTAACGTTCTCCTTACTCGGTTTGATTTTTTCTTTAGGAAAGGGATCTAGAATTTCTTTTCCACTCCTAGTTTCTACCGCACTAACATGATCATCGGGTTTTTGAAATTGACCGGGAAAACTCCCTTGTGGTCTATGCGAGGTGTCAAGCTTCTTGAGCTTGTTGATTTTCAAGCATTCTATTGTGGGTGGCTAAATTATCAAACCTAGCATTCAACGACTTAATGGATTCCCTTAACTCATTATTGGTCTTCTCTTGTTCATTCTTATTTTCAACAATAAAATCCATAATAAGATCCAATTTAGACTTAAGGGGAGGGAAAGCACTAGAATTGCAATTGAAATTCTTTTGTGTGAATCCCGCTGGTTGTGTAGAAGGTTGTGGGTTTAGAATATTGTTATTCTTATAGGAAAAATTAGGGTGATTTCTCCACTCGGGATTGTATGTGTTTGGATAAATACCACCCTTTTTCCCATAAGAATTAACAAAGTTTACTTGATCACTAGAAGTAGTGTCAAGCAATTCACAACATTCTGTACTATGTGAGTTTGACCCACATAGTTCACAAACAACATTAATGTTGGCCACGGGATTTACATTAAAGTTTTCAAACTTTTTAAGAAGCATATCAACTTTAGAAGACAAGGTAGTAATGACATCAATATTGTACTTACCTGGAATCCCCTACAGTTGTTCCCTCTCATTGAACCATTGATAGTGATTCAGGGCTATGTTCTCTATCAAGTCGGATGCTTCATCCACCGTCTTATTCATTAGTGCACCTCCTGCGGCGGCATCAATTGTCTCCCTTGTTCTATATGTGAGACCATTATAGAAAGTGCACAATTAACCACTTTTCAAGCCCGTGGTGAGGGCACATCCTTAGGAGCTCTTTGTATCGCTCCCAAGCGTCATACAGTGATTCGCTTCCTGTTTGGCTAAAATTTGTAATCTTCCTCTGAATTTGAGCGGTCTTGCTCGGAGGGAAGAAACGTCCAAGGAACGCTTCTTGAATTTGGTCCCAAGTTGTAAAAGAGTTGGGTGGGACTGAATTTAACCACTGTTTTGCCTTATCCTTTAGTGAGAAAGGAAAAAGGCGCATCCGAATTTGCTTCCGGGGTGACATTCTGAATACGTGTGGTATCACAGTATTCCAAGAATGTTTGGATGTGGAGATGAGGATCTTCGAAAGCAGTGCCGCTATATTGGTTATTCATAACCATATGCAAAAGTTGCGGCTTTATCTCAAAGTGTGCCCTCCAGCATTTGGCACAACTATAGGGGATCTAGTTCCTGGGTACTTGGATTCACAAAGTCCCGTAGGGTCCTAGCTGGTGTTTGTGGCTCTCCTTCCGCCATATGCTTGCTTAGTGTCTCTTTGAATTTTCTTAATCTTTCGTGAAAGCTTCGTTCGGGTTCCGGATCAAAATTGACAAAGAACGTCCGAGCCCGTTTCATACACTATAAGAAAAACACTCAAAAAGGAGATTAAACATAACAATTTATCGGAAGTAAAAACAAAAGATTCTAAAAAAAAACTAAAATTTAGGTATTAAAGACAAAAACAAAAAGTAAACCGTTGTCCCCGGCAACGGAGCCAAAAACTTGTTCGGTCGAAACCTAACGGTTTATTTAAAATCCGCAAGTGCACGGACTATTGAAATATAGCGGGTGCTAGTACGGGTCGATCTCACAGAGACAGGATTTACTTTGGAATTATTTTTTTCTTTAAAATTATAAAAGAGATTGGGGGAGATAAAGATTTGTTTTGGGAAGAGACTGAAGCATACACAGAAAAATATTTTGAATATTATAAACGAAGCATTCTCGGGATTGGAAATCATATACATAGAAATTGTTCATCAAATAGTCATTGTCTTAGGAAATATAGGTTTTCATAAAAATCAAGGATGGTACGTTAGGCTTACACTACTTCTCACGGTCAAGACAGTAGCGTTGTATTCTTCACTAATTATGTCCTAACTGTTTGAGATTTCCGTTTATGGTACTCCCGCCCTGTCACAAACGGGAATTCCGGCTTATCTCTAGCTGACCATAATTAGTAAGAATCCATTAAGAATGAGAGTCAACATACTTTCCATTAAAGGAACATCCCTAGGCCGTTGAACTACTTTCGTGATCAATGGAACCCAGTTTCTTTATATAGTTCCGTCAATCGTGATTCTCCTCTAGGTCCTTCTCTCGATCGAATGAATCATACAAGTTGGACGTCTCCAAAATGTAAGTCATTTAGAGATTGATATAAAGAAATTGTTTAGATGAAGATAGAAGACAAGACTTTCATATTTTAATATGATGAATGATCTATGCTTTGAGTTTCCAACACCAAGAACAAGGGGGATTACTCGCTAGCCATGTAAAAGTAAATAAGCAATAATATAAAAGATAGAGTAAGAAGGACTTATGATAAATGAGAGACGAATGGCTGGAATAATACTTCAACTTTTATTGCTTCTTTTCCAAAGGAACTCCAAGAACAAATATGGACTTCAATCTTCAAAGATTTTTTGAAATCAATGTATAAAGTACTTGTAACTTTGCTATACTAAATCTCTAACAATTTCGATGAAAATTCGATGATAATCTGATATCTAAGACTGATTACAAGGAGTCTTTTTATAATGGGAAGGAAGCTCTTCAAGAAGGTGCTTTCTAAAGGTGCCTTTTAATTCTGTAGTCACGACTTGCACGGCCGTGTCAAGGGATTTGAACGGCCGTGCCTGCTTGGCGCCAGTTTTGAATTTGAATTTGGGCAACTTGCACGGCCGCTCCACTTCTTGCTGCACGACCGCTCTGAAGATTTGCACGGCTAGGTAATTTCAAAGACACGGCGACTCTACATTTTGGGACCAAAAATGGCCTGTCATGGTCAAGTGCACAGCCGCTCCGCTGATGGCTGCACGGCCGTTCTGGCTGGATTTTGTCTTGTGTGTTTGATTCATTTGTTGCTCCTTCATGCCTTTGCACCAAGATGTCCAAGCATCCTTTTTGATTGCAATAGACTCCAAAAACCTCTCTAAAATGCATAGAGTATACCAAAAAACGTAAAATCTAATATATATGAAAAAGGAACTAAAATAGACTAAAATGAGATCTAAATGATAATTAAACTAAGTAAATAGATATAAAAACTTGGATAAATGACTATATAATAGTCACTTATCAGCTTTCCGACAAGCTGCTCTAGCAATCCTATTCTAACAAGGATTAAGCAGTTACAATCTTATCAGAATTGTAACCACCTCCTACAATTCAGATCAAACAAGGACTCTCTAACAGATATAATCCTCCTAGGATTATACCTTATCTCTTTACGTCCAAGTTCAATATGGATTACGCTCAATCCATCATTATAAATACAAGCCATAATTTCCATATTACAGTACGTTACTTTGATATTCCGAAACTCTGTCAATTTAGTTTATCTCTCTACAAACCGTGAACTTATTCTCACGTCGGAGGGCCTTCGCCGGTGAAGCCACGGCTTAGTTTACGTGTTTTGTCTTATTTTCAGGCTAAGCAATCGCCGGAGCATACCGATCGTTTGGATTTGGGCTGATTCGACATTTTGGCATCATCAGTTTGGTTCCATTGCCGGGAATCGATTCAAACGCCCTTTGTTTGGCCTGGAAAAAGCTCGCTTGAAACCAGTTTTCCTGTTGTAAGTACTCCAATTTGAGTTGTTAGCACTTTTCGTTAGAAAATTAACGAAAGTTTTAACATTCCTAACATTTCTAACATTTCTAACATTTCTAACCAACCAAGGGTAAAGTGGGCATTGCCATTTAAAGTTAAACCATGGAAAGGAATCAAAAAAGCAAAAGAAATTGGAAAAATCTGAATTAGGCAAGTTGAACAACAAAAACCGCCGGAATTTTGAATAATATTCTTCCTGTTCAAAGCCTGGAGCAGCATTTAATGCACGGGCACGTTCTACGGAACCCTCCGCGCGGATGGGATTGCATCTCACAGGGGCCTATAAATTGAACCCTCCTCTCTCAGTTTACACAACACAATTTGATCACAGCAACGAAACTCTGGCGAAATATAGAGAGAAAACAGTGGGAATCCTTAGATTGCCACCATTTTCTCTCCAATCTTTCCCAAATCTCACTCACTCACAAACACTTCAAATCACTCTCATACATACTCTCATACATATACCAATCCAAGCTCAAATCACCCTATAGGAGGAGGACTAGAGAGAAAACATAGAGGACTTCATTGTTATCTACTTGTTTTCTCTTTAACCAACTCAAATCATCAACCCTAAACACCCTCAAACACTCTCATATTCAAGCCTTAAACACTCTCACATTCAAGCCTTCAAACACAAAACACAAGGATCTACATTATTTTCAAAGTGTTCTTACTTTCTTGCAAAGAAAACACATTTTCAAAACCCTAAAAATCATTTTCATACATCAAATCTCATTTTCAAAGGATAAAATTCCCCTTCCCAAGCAAATGAAGTGCTTAGTCCTAATGTACCCCAAGGATGGTTTGATATAGTTGATTCACCACTAAAATTTCAAGTGATCACTAATCAAAACCTAGGGAAATGGGGACAAGCATGGATGCAAAACCCCCTTTAAAATCATATTTTCTTTCTTGAGAAGTTGCTGTCCAGTAGCAATTTCCTCAGACCTCAGTCCATGGTCTAATTTTTTGGACATAGATAAACTTGGAATTTGGTGTTGACTACAAAATACTTTTTGTAGCCAACATCCAGATCTTTCCATACATATTTTTACTTTATTTTTTGTGTGAGTAAAACTCCTTTTTTCAAATTTTCTTTTAAAGGTCAGTTCATCAGTCTCTGGAAATCCAGATTTCAGATCTGAGATTTCCAGAAGATTTTGACCCCTCAAATCATCTCCAAAATGAAAAGTTCTTTTAAAAAAACCTTTTTTAAGGTGTTTGAACATTTTTCATTCCCGGACTTTTCCCAGATTCTGGAGTTTTCAAGCCCTAAAGTCCATTTCAAAGTCAAGGGTCAACTGCTTTTTTCATTCTGGCAGAATTGCTTTCCAACTCCCAAAAATCTTTTGAGTGCCAAGACTCAACCCAAAAATCATACCAAAAATCTTGGGGATTGTTCAAAGTCTTATAAAGAGTTCCCCATTTTTGGTTTTCTCAGTTTCAACTCATTTTGGTCAAAACACACACACACACACACACACATAAAAGGATTTCAAATGTTTGGAAGACTCGTTTTACGAGGCGCGCCGGGTGCACACTAACGTCCTTCCCGACGCGTAACGTGACCTCCGAACCTAAATCTCTGATCTCGGGCTTTTTTCAAAGTTTTGGCCCTTAAAACAAAAATGGCGTGGCGACTCCGTTTCGTTGATTTTTTCAAATAAAAAATGGGAAAATTTTCGATACATTCACACATCATCACAGTGGCGACTCCGCTGGGGACAAATAAGCTTTTTTCTAAAAAAAAAAATGATATTTGGTATATTGGTGGAAACCATTAAACTTCCCGTTATCGCCTCCTAACACGAGTCGGGGATAAATTGTGGTCTAACAATCCCACGTACCGGTATCATTATTTTCAACAAAAAAAGAAAAGCTTTTGAGGGTCAAGCTTCCGTCTCAACATTTGAAAATCCTTTGCTTTGAGTGTGTTGATTTTTGCACAGTTTTCATGTTTGTTTTTGGCCGCCTCGGAAAAGTCAAAATTTTGACTGTCGGAATAATGTCCCTAACTGTCGGAATTTTTGTGCTTATGTGCCTATGTGTTCATAAAATTTTCAAAAAAAAAATTTTCAAAAAAAAATTCAAAAAAAATCATGCCTCATGCCTTTTTAAGACACATAAAAAATTTCTATTTTTCTCAGAAAAAGAAGATAGACTGCTTGCACACTACGCGCACGTGACCTTACACTGCACACTACGTCCCTAACCCGGGGAAATCCTTGTCGCGGTCCGTTTGGTCTTATTACGCCTCTCGGATGAGCTCAGGACTACCCAAATATCCCATGGAGCCTTGTGTCGACCATGCACTTGTCCGTGACACACTTTGTCAAAGAGACCCGGTTGGTTTTTAGTGCAGTGCATGTCATGCCCTGTCTATGTATAGACCTTTCCTTTCAAGCCTTTGTCGGCATACCAGACTCAATATCTTTCGGGACCCTAATCAGCCGAAGTTCTCGCCGGTTTTCCGCCGCAGACTTTGACCAAGATATTGACCAGGCGCCTTGACTTCGGCCTGAGCGGCACAAATTATACATTGACTCCCGACGATTGACACATAGTCATCAAGGATTAATGATTATTCCATGCCTAATTACGGCTTAACCGACGACAAGTCAAGATCAATTGTGGACGCTTATCGGTCAAATCATGCCGAGCTTTTCGTCGAGCCCGGGATATGATCTTGACTTTTGACGTCGGCTGTCATCGTAATTTACATCGAATGCTCGTTAAGACTCGATTACCCGCGGACTTTTAGGATCGTTTTTCTTTCGGTCGGTGGGACCCGCTTGCCCTATAGGACCCTCGCCCGGGCCGTCCACCCCGGGAGGTCGAAATACGGGTGGAATACGAGGGGCTTATAGACGTAGTGACGGGGCCCACCGATCCGAGAATCGAGTAGTTCGCGAAAAAGAAGAGAAATCTTTTCCAACCGATTAGGTTAATAAAACATGTTTTAAGTAAACAAGAACAAATAACCGCATGTTGCATGAGCCCTAAGCCCAAACACCAACCTGTGTTTCGCTTTCCGATCTGAACCACACCCTTTTGTGCCTTCCACAAGTAGCAAAGTTTGGATCGAGACCCCGGGTCATCGTTTGTTCACTCGGCCATTCCGAAGTCGAGATACTTCATCGGTTTCCTCCTTCGCTTCACTCAAAGTTTCCGTAATGACCAACTCGGAGGAGAACGGTGGGGACGTACAACTCCACACCCCGAAAATCCGCAAAATGCCGAGCAAAGTGGAATCGGTATGTTGGAACGGATAAGACAAAATCAAGAGGCTCGAGATCGCCGCTTATTGGAAAGTATCGTAACCGGGGGCTAGCAATTGTTCACCACCCTAATGGAACCTTTACGGTTGATGCGAAGATTGGAGCTAATTACCCTCCCGGCATGCCAACTACCATCAAATGCCCCGTCCCCTTTCGTGTGGAACTACTAATGGGCCAAGCATCCCCAAGCCTATCACTCACCCGCCCTCTCGGCCTCATCGTATCGATCTTGGTCAACTTCCCCGGCACCTCCCGGTTTTCACCTTTAGGTTTCAATCGCCTTGGAATGGGTCGGCGCTACTCCAAAACCTCGGCCTGCCCGGTCATCAATGCGGAATTGGTCGGGCCAAGTACATCTCGGCCCTTGCTCGATGCTCTCGACGATCCGATCTAGGTCAACTTGCCCTCGGTGCCTCTCGGTGTCTCACCACCGTGGATTGAGTCGGGTTGGCTTTCGCCCGCCTTGGAAGGGGTCGGGGTTACTACTTGCCATGAAACTTGTCGGGCCAGTTCGGGTCATCGGCTTGGAAGGGGTCGGTTACTACTTCACCGCATCGGTTTGGCTCGGGTCACCATCTCGGAATGGGACAGTTCGTTTCTCGTGCTCCATGGTTCGAGGGGGCCATCTTGCTTCCTCCAATTCTCGAAGCACACCGGCCCCTATGATACCGCAAGATCACGTGGGCCGCTGGGGCTTTTATCACCACTTCATCAGGCTCTACCTCCGGTTGGGAAGTCCGACAAGGTCAAATGCTCCTCATCAAATTCTCCACCCGGCCGTTACGCAAGCTGCTCCTGCTCATCAAGTACAGTATACACATTTCCCTTGCAGTCATGTTCCTCAGTGCGGTCAAGACACATTCAATCCTATCGCTACGATGCCTCAAACCTCATGTTTTCAAAGCAGCCTTTCTGGATCCGCACTCACTGCTCCTGGTATCCACCCATTACGAGCCATATATCTTCATCTTCGGCAAGCTGCCGGGCCTTATGAGGAGAGATTACGGTCACGCTTTTTAATGCTCAGGCTGTCATTCCTCCCACCAGAGTACTTCCTACTGTGGTTTCGTTTGCTAATGCCAATCTTGTGGCGGGGTCATGCAGTCCTAGTGTTCCTATTGACTCGTCCAATGGATTATTGGTAGAACCAATTAAGAAGGTACAAGAAAAGCCTAGCAACGAGAGTATCGACGATCGCTCGACTCGGGCCATCTCACCATATCAATCTTGTGTATACGACACGAATGAAGTTTACAAAAGGTCGAATCTCGACGATTACATTGATGATTACATCAAAAGGGTTCGTGCACGGGAAAAGACTACGAGTACGAACATGTCTCGCCGCTATAAACCTTACCCTTCCAACACGGCTCAGACATCCGGTAAAGGAAAGAAGGCGTTGTGTACAATTGACGGCCCCCAAAAGCAACCAAGAAATGGTGGTCCTTTAAGGCAACGAGAACGTTTTGATGATCTTGGGATGCCCGTAGGCTTAATTTTCAAGGGCTTAGTAAGGGTAGGCCTTTTGGAGCCTCTCAAGGACTACCATCCAAGGAGCTCAAATGCACCTCTCGACATGAGTAAACTGCGCCTTCCATGATCATTATGGCCACACGACCGACAAGCTGCATAGTCTTGAAGAGAGCGGTTCAAAGGTTAATCGAAACGAGGCAAGCTTGAGCGCCCCAATGGACCAAAACCGGCAAACCTGTTCGGAATGGTGACCAAGTCAATGACCAAATCTCGAATCCAGGGATTTGGGTGTTCCCTTAAGCAAAGTTTTAAATAGCTTGCTAGAGCGGGGTCTCCTCGAACCCATGAGAAACTATCGGCCCAAGGATCCCAAAATCCCTTTTGACACCACTAAGCATTGTGCTTTCCACCGGTACCGCGGTCATACGACCGACAACTGTACGGCTTTGAGAAAGGCGATTCGGGGATTAATTAAGAAGGGCAAACTCGGCGCCTCGATGATCTCAACCCCGATGATCATTTCCCAAACAACGCGAATGTAAACATGATTGAATTTTATGATTCAAACTACGCCAATTCAACAGAGACTCGACAAGCCGAGATGATTTAGTCGCACAAATGTTGAGAATGGATGGTTTGAGTATACCCAAAGCATGTGGCCATGGCAAAGCTGGATTTGGTGAAATGCTTTGAACTCTCGCCTCCAGATAAGTTCACGACCGACGCCAAGGTTAAATGGGATGATAATGATCGATGGCGAGATTTGGCGAGAAACGGTAAGGATACAAGAAATCCGATGATTAGGAAGGAAGAGTTAGTCTGGCTTTGGAAAACGCCCGTAAGATTCATGAAGAAGCAGTGACCACTGCTCATCAATGCTCTCGCCGCCATTGGAGTTCGGGTAACAGGTTGAGGCGAATGGTTCCCTGGTCATGGTCGAAGATGAGACTTCGAAGCTTGAGTGATTTCGGTCCCTTCATCCTATAACTCTCCATCCCACGGCCAATACCTCCCTCCATCCACATATGATCCCTTGCCAAGGACAATTCCTCTTCGGCCCTTTCCGGCACCTCGGGCCATTAGGGCTCCATCGCCCTCGGCTCCTCGGAACGAGTTGGGCTCCATCACACTGTTCCTCAATTTCGGCAATACACACGGTTTATGCTCCGGCTTCACATAATCGGTTTGAGCTATGTGGCTATGTTAAAGCCTCTACACCCACTGAATGCGATCATGAGTTGCTAAAAGAAAATCCGGATGCCACAAGTTTTCCGTTGTCGTCTACCGGACTTAGTGAATTCACCCGTCGGTTTCACCGGTCTGCGGCATTTGTGTTTCCCTCTGGCGATAAGAGTCTTGTTGCGAGTTCCACGGATAACTTTCGAATGTTCCCGTTGATCCCGGCGTGGCAATATTGATAGAGCAAGTGAAACAAATGCGGGAGAAGCTTGATCTTATGATAAGTACTAGCACTCCTTTGACCCCAAGATGTCGAACCAGGCAAAGAAATGATTACGTCGCGCAAAATTCAAGTGCCCAGTGAGAGAATCCGATAGGACAACCTTTGCCCCAGAGCACACTTGTCTAATGCCGGTTCAAGCTTGAGAAAGGCCCGAAGACACAATCGGCTAGTATCACCCCTTTCACTCAAAACAACCGGCGCATCGCTGAATCCTCCCAAACGAGCCCAATACCCCTCAAGGTCCTCTCGGGTTCACTTCCTTCCATCAATATGCTCGATCGACAAAGTTCGTCCCCGTGACTTTTCCGACCCGTTTCTTTGGACAACTTGTGCTCGCCCAGTGCTCCATGGCCTCAAACTCCTCCACTCCCACCGGTATCATGGGCACGTAAGCGATCCTTTGCCTCGGTCTACGGTAATGGAATCGAAGTTAACGAGAAAGATGGAAAGCTCAAGCGTCTTGGCGGTCCAACAACAAAGAGTAGCTAGACTAGGGGCTACCCATCCTTTAATATTAAAACAGTCTTTTAGTCAACCTTCGTAGGTTCTAGTACTTTCTTCGTTCAATCAAGTCCTCCTTGGACATTGTAGTTAATCTTAAGTTTTCTATAAAAGAGTCTTTTTCTTTTCTCGCTAGACTTGAGACATTATTTGCACACCTACATTACATTTAATGAAATGGTTTTATTTTAAATGATCACTCGCATCGCTCAACAAATAATCTCTGGAAATGATTAAGATTTTAATTAATTGGTGCGAGAAAGTCAACTAATGCCCTCCCTATACACTTTCCTCACCTCACAAAGGCCTCCATCAAGCCATACACTTTCCAAAACATATCCCCATCATCACCTTGATCAAGTCAACGAAGGCGGCAACATCAAGGGACAACAAAAAGTCACTCGGCATCGGAGATCGACCCCATATCGAAAAAAACGAGGGCTTGCCTCCGCCCCCATGCATCAAGAAAGTTCAAGTAGAAGCTTGCCTTCGTCCTCCGAAGTGCTCAAAAAAAAAAAAAAACAAAAGCTTCAAAAAAAAAAAAAAAAAAACAAAAGCTTCAAAAAAAAAAAAAACAAAAGCTTCAAAAAAAACAAAAGCTTCAAAAAAAAAAAAAACAAAAGCTTCAAAAAAAAAAAAAAGCTTCAAAAAAAAAAACAAAAGCGAAAAAAATGAGGCCAAGGACCTAGCACCGCCGATCGAAGGTTTGACATATGGGCAAAATTAAAGCCCGAAGAACGGAAGTTGTCGACAACAAGGGAGCGGTTAAAGCAACGGCAAAAACATATCATAAGCCCTTAAGTGCATCCAAAATCTTTCTCCCCGATGAAGGACGACGATCGAAGCAACGGAATCGCTCAAAATGACTTGTCAAGGAATCACCTCAAGGCCCGCACCTTATCATCCAAACTTCCTATCCGAGCCTTTTCACCAAAAGTACCACAAATGTTCATACCCCTTTTCTAAAGCCAAACACGGTTCGGACCCGAACTACGGCGACTGAGCTCCTCACAATGAGGAACGTAGGCAACCGAGAAATGGTCCGGTCATAAACACATTCAAATCCCGAGAAAATCCGGCCTCACCAATAGCCTCTCCTATACACGATCCCTCTTCACCATTCGCCAACTTCGACTCTTGGTATCGGTTGACTTTCTCCTCATGATTAATCAAAATGTTTGTTCATATCGAGATTAGGGGTTGAATAACCCGAACATTAATAAAGGGTTTTAAGCAATCTTGTGATCATTTTGAATAAAACATATTTTCGAGATGTCTCGACAAGTCTTCTTTTTCTACATTATAGGAAAAATAGAGGCTAAACACTAATTTTACGTCGGCGGGGCTTCCATACACTTTTACAAACCTTTCTAAACTTATGCTCTCTCAAAAGAGTCAAACCCAAAGCGAGTTCTTTTGTGCCTTCGTCAAATGAGGCCATCAAATAATACAAATCGGGGATTCATCCCCACTTTTCGAAAAAAAATATATGCCCCTGCAGGTATACATTCCTAAAATTGTCTTGCTTTTACATTTTCTTCCGGTTGACTAATTGAATAAAGAAAATAATAAAGTAAATATGGAAGGATGGGTTGCCTCTTTTGCTACATGATAATTCAAGAACGTTGGTTCTTCACTCTGCTACAAGATGGGTTGGGTCTGTTCGTCGATCGATCTACAGGTGCCTACCGAGGTTGAAGCCTCTCTAATTGTGTCGATTCACAGTCATGAGACCGAGGCTTTGCCAAGTTACTTCTTCCAAATCAAGACTTCGCAAATACATCTCTTCGTACCCAAGGACTCCACCAAGCAAGATGAGATTTGATCGCCATGTTGGTCATGGGCTAGTCAAGTGCGGTTCTTTGATGTCCAAGGACGAGGACGGAATTTTAACCAAGACCGAGAAATTCATCATATTTCTATGGCTAATATTGGAACTGAGTCCATAAAACTCCTTGTGCCAATCGAGAATGAGGTTTCGATGTTCATCCTTGGAAGATGTCAGGAATTTTGGTTTGACGATTGCCCTCGGCCCGATGGAACTTTCACGGTAGAAGAGGAAAAGGATCCCCATCCCTATCTTGGCCAGACAGAGACTACCACCACCTTCCTCACACTCTTCTCGGCTTGCGAATCGGCCATCCTTTCGGCCTCGGTTTGATATACATTCACGGTTCGATGCAGGACGATCGTTTGGAGAAACAAATTGACTTCGGTCCGATTTGGGCCGGTATGGTATGCCTCAAAGCGGTCGGGGTCGGCTCGGTATGTCACAGCGGTTTGGTATGCCTCGGCGGTTCGGTACGGATCGGTCGGGAGCTTCTCGGTTACATCGGTTTGAAATGCCTTGGCAATGACCCGAGTTCAAGATGTCAATCCCGGCACCGCACAAGCCTCATAAGATTCCTTCATGGCCGTCTCAACGGGACGGCAAACCCCAAATACGGACTCTTGGACCCGTACGGTCTAACGTAACCGATCGGTTCACGGCTCCTCGGCGGGGCAAAATCGATACGGAATGTCTCCTCATGGTTGGGGATACCTCGGAATGCCACGGCGGATTGGAATCCCACCTCGGTTTGGAACCAATCTATCGGGGCCTTCGCGGCAACGGTTTGGAATGCTTCCACGGATGCGGTCTAGGGCAACGAGTCGAAGCCCTTCCTCGGGATGATGCTAGCTCGGCCGCTCCTCACACGGCTTTCACAAATCCATTCCTCACTCGAGGCTTCGATGGGTTACCAAGCCTCCATCCCGGTTTCATCGAGAATCACCGGGACCGCAGTACCCACTGGTCATGCACCTTCGGCTATGCAATTCAACAATCGAGGACGGCGGCCCGCACTTAAGCCTACTTATGGGCCTCACTCAGGAAATCCGAGTTACCCGGCTACATCAAGGCTGCCTTTGCCCTCTTTGCCGGTTGAAAATCAACAACAAGCCGCGAGGTTCTATCCCTTTGCCCGGGGTCCTACTCAAGCTCCCGGGGTGATTCGGGCCAGGACGGGATTTCACCTATGTCCCCGAGATCGGCCGTTCCCTCCACACTGTATGCCGCCGGTGGTAGCTCCTCTCTCTAGCTCGATCGGCTGGTTTGAATGCCATGGTTCCACCACAAGACCCTCATTTGGCTTGGTTCGTGGAACGACACAAGGAAATGAAAGCACGGATTCTTGAATTATTGCTAAGAAGTCTGCTTTCCGACCAACGAACCCGGACTCCTTTGTTCCCCACAAATTCGTGATGCCTAATTTGGATCTCTTTGATGGCCTTTGCATGCCCGAAAACCCATCTGGACACGTATACCTTGGCAATGAAGGTCAAAGGGGCGCCAATCGGCGGTTGGGCGACTATTTCGATCTCTCTTTGAAGTCCGAGTGCTCTAAAATGGTTCTTTCGCTTAAAATCCGAGGCCGGGGCTACATGGGACCGACTACTAGCTAACTTGGAGTGGGAAGCAAATAGATTTGACTGCGAGACAACAATGCGGCGTCAGACGAGAACATCGGGGACTTTTACAAGCAAGATGGCAACTCCTCCTTTTGAAGAGGAACAACTAGACATCTTTCGGTCACGCCCGAAACCACATACGAGGGCCTCACTTAGCAATTTCCCTATCCGGATCTACGGGCAATGATCAATTCCGGGGCTAAATTTGAGAGGGCTTACAATCGGCGGCGAGTTGTCGCACACCTTACGGATACCGGGTTTCTTCCACCTCCAACACGACTCTGAAAAAGGGCGGTGTGAGCGATCGAAAAGGGGACCCCGAGGACCCAATACGATCAACAATCCATTCCCTAAAAAAAGTAGGGTGAATATGATTGAAGCCACGAACAAGCCAAGTGCCACTATGGCTAACGGTTCCCATATGGAAGACACTCTTCGAAGAGAGGATTCTAGTTTCATAGTCGGTATCAAAGATGGGTTTCTCCCTTCATGACAACTTCACCTTGAAGGCTCTCACGTTGATCGATTGGCTCGGTACTTCATCGGTATGTCGGTCAAACCTTTAAGCTTGGACCTCTGTAGTGACGCTTTGTCAAACTCTGGGGCTTCATCAAATCATTCGAAGAAAGATTCCGTGGTTTTCGCCATGTCTTTTCCATGGAATGGGGCTTTATCAAGTCACACCTATCTTCGGAAGAAAGGTCTGGTCACCTCAACAAGCTGTCTTGGAGTTTCGGCTTTAGAACTTGGCATATGGCAACTCCTGCATCATCAAAAGTTGAGAATTGGGAATCTCCTCATATCGGCATTTCGTCAAATCACAACTAACCCAAGCAAAAGAGGGTTCATTCATGTCAACATGCTTTGATTCTAGAGCACTGTCGGCGTCGGCTTCAAATGTCCGAGGCGAAAAGAAATTTCAATCGAGACCGGGTTCAAATCCAACTTCATCCCAAGATCAAAATTGACCTCATCAATAACATGCAATTCGATCCGCGACTAAAGGATATCACCCCACCTGGCTCAAAGCTTGTCCCCAAAGCTTGATCAACAACACATATATCCCCTCTCATCACCATGCATCCCCACAAAAATCTCCCCGGGGCTCATGTAGCATGCACAAACTTGAATCAATAGGAAAAATCCTAAGTGATTGAAAATCATAAATCGTAATTTCCACCTGCCAAAAGCTTAGGCCAAGTGCATCTTCGAAAGCAAATAAACGCATCATCTCATAATCATTTTTGGTTCTATGCATGCATCCGCCATCATGAATGCCATATATGCATCTTCCTCTTCACTAACAAATGCGGGAATTCAAACGTAATCCCCTTTTCGGCAAGGATGATCTTCACCAAAGACGACCTCGAATGGATGAAAACATCCCAACATCCACAAACATATGAAGACCGCCTCCAAAGGTGTCTACAAATCGGTCGGGGACGCCAAGCTCTCCAATACAATTCGGTCGAGGGCCAAGTTCTCAATACAATTCGGTGATACAATCGAGGACGCGAGTTCTCCAATACAAATCGGTCGAGGACGAGTTCTCAAAACGCTCGGTCAAGGACGCCAAGTCCTCCAATACAAATCGGTCAAGGATGCCAAGTCAAATCTCAAGGATGCCAAGCTCTCCAATACAAATCGGTCAGAGACGCCCGAGTTCTCAAAACGCAAATCGGTCGGACGCCAAGTTCTCCAATACAAATCGGTCAAGGACGCCAAGTCAAATCGAGACGCCTCTCCAATACAAATCGGTCGGGGACGCCGAGCTCTAATACGGTGCGGTCGGAGACGCCAAGTTCTCAAAATGCAAATCGGTCAAAGATACCAAGGTCTCAAATACGGTGCGGTCGGAGACGCCAAGTTCTCAATACAAATCGGTCGGGGACGCCAAGTTCTCAAATACAAATCAGTCAGGGACGCCAAGTTCTCAAATACAATGCGATTAGAGACACCAAGTTCTCAGAAGCAAGAAGTCCCAATGTGAAGACAAGCTCAAAAACCTCTACAAGTTTGACGATCACCGGCCAAGATGCGGACTCAACCAAACTCCTCCTTCAGGTCAAAATGCCTCCAACGACAGCAAATCGTCAGCAGAAACCGTCCCACGAACGGCAACCTAAAAACTCTTCATCAACATCAGCCGTAGCCTCAGCTACGGGTAAGCACATCACATGTATGAAATGCATATCTTAATCAACTACTTTTCTAAAAGAACATTATCATCAAATCTTAGGGCGACTTCCCAAAAAAAAAAGTCAAACCTCAAATACTGTCAAACCATCAAAGACCATCCCCAGCTATTTTCGAACTACGACCGGCTTGATTCCCTCTTAAGGATACGTAGGTAGCCTATCATTAGGTCCGACCACTCGACCGGCACGGTCATCCTTTCCTTCGGCGGAGGACGTAAAACCGATCCCTTCAAATGAAGTCCCACTAGAGGACCATCTATCCTAAAACGCCATCATCGAGGTTCGAGGCACCTAAGACGCCATCATCAAGGTTCGAGGCACCTAAGACGCCATCATCAAGGTTCGAGGCACCTAAAACGCCATCATCGAGGTTCGAGGCACCTAAGACGCCATCATCAAGGTTCGAGGCACCTAAAATGCCATCATCGAGGTTCGAGGCACCTAAGACGCCATCATCGAGGTTCGAGGCACCTAAGACGCCATCATCAAGGTTCGAGGCCCCTAAAACGCCATCATCGAGGTTCGAGTCACCTAAGACGCCATCATCAAGGTTCGAGGCACCTAAGACGCCATCATCAAGGTTCGAGGCACCTAAGACGCCATCATCAAGGTTCGAGGCACCTAAGACGCCATCACCGAGGTTCGAGGCACCCAAGACGCCATCATCAAGGCTTTGAGGCACCTAAAACGCTATCACACACAACACGAGGAAAGCGATAAATCGCAATCATCCCTTAGGGTGACTTCCCAAAAATAGTCAAACCATAGGGTGACTTCCCCAATAGTCAAAACCTTAGGGCGACTTCCCAAAAATAGTCAAACCATAGGGCGACTTCCCAAAATAGTCAAAACCTTAGGGCGACTTCCCAAAAATAGTCGACCTTGGGCGACTTCCCCAAAAATAGTCAAGTAATAGGGCGACTTCCCAAAAATAGTCAAAACCGTAGGGCGACTTCCCAAAAATAGTCAGACCTTAGGGTGACTTCCCAAAAAACAGTCAGATCATAGGGCGACTTCCCAAATAGTCAAAACCTTAGGGTGACTTCCCCAAAACAATTCGGATCATGGGGCGACTTCCCAAAAATAGTCGAGACCATAGGGTGACTTCCCAAAAATAGTCAAATCTTAGGATGACTTTCCTAAAAACAGTAGGGTCGACGACTAAAGATAGTCGAAAGACCCAGAACTACGGCCGCTTGATTCCTCTTGGGATACGTAGGTAGCCTATCATTAGGTTCGGCCACCCGGACCAAAATGGTCATTCCTATCCCCAGACGAGCGGATATACAACCCTAGCCATCGGGACCGAAGAGGGTCATTTCTTATCCCAGAGTTTCTTTCGTGTCCATTTTGTAGAACTCGCTCGCCGGGTTGACATCCTAAAAGCAGTCACTCCGGGGGTCGACTGACTAAAGATAGTCGAAAGACCCGAACTACGGCGGCTTGATTCCTCTTAAGGATACGTAGGTAGCCTATTGAATAGGTTCAGCCACTCGATCACTTGATCATCCTGCCAAAATATGGAGCCTTACTCTTATCGACGACCCGCTTCCTTCGAAAGCGCCGTCGCCGAGGGCTCTTGTAAGTGCTCCAATTTGAGCTTGTTAGCATTTTCGTTAGAAAATTAATGAAAGTTATAACATTACTAACATTCCTAACATTCCTAACTTTTCTAACAAAGTAAGGGTAAAATGGGCATTGCCATTTAAAGTTAAACCAAGAAAAGAATCTCAAAAAGCAAAAGAAATAAGAAAAATCTGAATTGGGCAAGTTGAAAAACATAAGCTGTGGAATTTTGAATTTTATTCTTCTGTCCAAAGCACAGCGGCAATTAATGCACAGGTGCACGTTTACAATCATATCCGCGCGGACATGTTTGTCAATTTCACGAGGGCTATAAATTGAACCCTCCTCTCTCGGTTTACACAACACAATTTGATCACGGCAACGAAACTGCGGCGAAATATAGAGAGAAAACGGTGGGAATCCTTAGATTGCCACCATTTTCTCTCCAATCTTTCCCAAATCTCACTCACTCACAAACACTTCAAATCACTCTCCATACATACTCTCATACATACACCAATCCAAGCTCAAATCACCCTTTAGGAGGAGGATTAGAGAGAAAACATAGAGGACTTCATTGTTATCTACTTGTTTTCTCTTTAACCAACTCAAATCATCAACCCTAAACACCCTCAAACACTCTCATATTCAAGCCTTAAACACTCTCACATTCAAGCCTTCAAACACAAAACACAAGGAAGATAGGTATAACCTCCCTCTCCTTACCCTAAAATTCATCCATGCATACATTTTTAAGCTACAAAATGTAGTTTATTCATCTTCTTGCTTTAGATCTAAGAAGATCACCATGGAAGACCATCTCCATGGATGATCTTCTACAAAGATCAAAATTATTTTCAAGTTCTCTTACTTTCTTGCAAAGAAAACTCATTTTCAAAACCCTAAAAACCATTTTCAAGCATCAAATCTCATTTTCAAAGGATAAAATTCCCCTTCCCAAGCAAATGAAGTGCTTAGTCCTAATGTACCCCAAGGATGGTTTGGTATAGTTGATTCACCACTAAAATGTCTAGTGATCACTAACCAAAACCTAGGGAAATGGGGACAAGCATGGATGCAAAAACCCCCTTTAAAATCATATTTTCTCTCTTGAGAAGTTGCTGTCCAGTAGCAATTTTCTCAGACCTCAGTCCATGGTCTAATTTGTTGGACGCAGATAAATGTGGAATTTGGTGTTGACTACAAAACACTTTTTGTAGCCAACATCCAGATCTTTCCATACATATTTTTACTTTATTTTTTGTGTGAGTAAAACCCAATATTTCAATTTTTCTCTTAGAGGCCAGTTCATTAGCTTCTGGAAATCCAGATTTCACATCTGAGATTTCCAGAAGGTTTTGACCCCTCAAATTACTTCCAAAATGGAAAGTTCCTTTGCAGAAACCCTATTTAGGGTGTTTTAAGCAACTTTCATTCTCGGACTTTCCCAAGATTCTGAGGTTTTGAAGCCTTTAAGTCCATTTCAAAGTCAAGGGTCAACTGCCTTTTTCATTCTGGCAGAAATGTTTTCCAACTTCAAAAGGTCTTTTGAGTACCAAATCTCAAACCAAAAATCCTCCAAAAAATCATGGGATCAGTTTAAAGTCTTAAGAAAAGATCCCAATTTTTACTTTTCTCAGTTTCAAATTATTTTGGTCAAAACACACACACACACACACACACACACACACAACAAAAGGATTTCAAATGTTTGGAAGACTCGTTTTACGAGGCATTCCGGGTGCACACTAACGTCCTTCCCGGCGTGTAACATGACCTCCGAACCTAAATCTCTGATCTCGGGCTTTTTTCAAAGTTTTGGCCCTCAAAATAAAAATGGCGTGGCGACTCCGTTTCGTTGATTTTTTTCAAATAAAAATGGGAAAATTTTCGGATGCACATCATCACAACTAGCTGTGTTGTCTTAGAGAACACTAGCTGCCTAAGGCATTTGGCTAGTGTACACTAGATAACTATCGAGTGTACACTAAGTTAAACTAGCTAGTTTACATTAGCCAATGCTGATACACATAGCTAGTGTACACTAGCTAGTTATTGTAACTTAGTGAACACTAGCTGTGTTGTACACTAAGTTAAACTAGCTAGTTTACATTAGCCAATGCTGGTACACATAGCTAGTGTACACTAGCTAGTTATTGTAACTTAGCTAGTTATTGTAACTTAGTTTACATTAGCCAATGCTGATACACATAGCTAGTGTTCACAGTTAGTGAACACTAGCTGCAAACACTATCGAGTGTACACTAAGTTAAACTAGCTAGTTTGCATTAGCCAATGCTGATACACATAGCTAGTGTACACTAGCTAGTTATTGTAACTTAGTGATACACATAGCTAATTAGTGAACACTAAGTTATTTAGTGTACCCAATGTCAAATGCAATTCTGTTAAATGTTTCAGGACAATGATCCAATGTTAAAACTTCGGCTACGGTGAGGATGCGAAAGAGAGGGGCACTGGCACGCTATGCCCAAGCATACAATACATGTTTTGTAATTGATTCAGAAAGGCAGTGTGTGGAGCAACTGAACAATGAAATAAATCAGCTTTTCAGTTCTCAGTTTCCTCAATCTCAAGCTCAAGCTCAATCTGTTGACTCTCCTTTCACACCACCTTGCCAAACCCAGAAGCAAAATTCAGACCAACAGACACAACACCAACCTCTCCTCGATACAACTTTAGATTCTCCACTCACCACAACACAAGATAACCAACAATCACAGCCAGACCTCCTCAATACAACTTTTGAGCTGCAACCACAACCTCTCCTCAACACCAATGTCCAAATTTCTCCAATAATCTCAAGCTGTCAGAATGAGACAGAATCAATACCTTTCATTGATGACTCCCTCACTTACTCACAGTGCGATGACTTGTCAAATCAGTTGAAAACAACAATAGAGGATCCCTCGTTGTTGACTTGTTTTGAAAACTCTCCAACAAAAGGAGCATCAATTGACGCCGAGCCTCAACAGACACCGTACTTTGACAGTTTGGAATTTAATAGCCAAGATTGCAGAGATATTGACATTGGTGTTGAAAATTACATTCAAGACAAACTTTCAAATGAGAAGAAAAGCATCTCAACAGACGATGCAATTGATGAAATTGATGTGGTTTCAATCGCACAGATGGCTGCTGCTGAATCTACAGCTCAAGAAAATGAAGAGGTACTTGAGGAAGCAACAATGAAACCCCAGCGTAAGATAAGGGGTGTAACTTCCCCTTCTTTCGATTTGATGTTGTCAACTCAAGATTCAACACAGAGCCAAGAGAATCAACCTCAACAAAATGAACGGCCAAATACAGATAAACGCGTCTCAGAGCCATCGTTTTTTTTTGAAGTCTCCTTTCAAACAAAGAATAGTTGATATTTTTGAAAGACCAACTACTGATGAAAACATGATCTTCAAGTGGATTGAAGATGGTCAACCTGACGATGATATGTAAGTATCATAGTAATAATAAAGTTAGTCACACCAGCAAATTAACTTTACTATTCATAAGCTAGTGTGCACACTAGATAACTAGCTAGTGTACAATAGATAAAGTAGCTAGTGTGCACTATATATATAGTTAGTGTACACACTATATATAGCTAGTGCACACACTACCTAACTAGTGCACACTAGTTAACTGGCTAGTGCACACTAGTAACACAGCTAGTGTACACTAGCTACTTAGCCAAGGATGAGGCCTTGGCAAAGCCAAGGCCATGGCAAAGCCTTGGCGTAGCCAAAGCTGATGCCCTGGCCTTGGCACTAGCAGGTGTACACGAAGTTACACTATATATATAGCTAGTGTGCACACTAGATAATTAACTTTACTATTCATAAGCTAGTGTGCACACTAGATAACTAGCTAGTGTACAATAGATAAAGTAGCTAGTGTGCACTATATATATAGTTAGTGTACACTATATATATAGCTAGTGCACACACTACCTAACTAGTGCACACTAGTTAACTGGCTAGTGCACACTAGTAACACAGCTAGTGTACACTAGCTACTTAGCCAAGGATGAGGCCTTGGCAAAGCCAAGGCCATGGCAAAGCCTTGGCGTAGCCAAAGCTGATGCCCTGGCCTTGGCACTAGCAGGTGTACACGAAGTTACACTAGCTATTGTACTTAGCCAAGGCTGATACACATAGCTAGGGTACACTAGCTATTTATTTAGTTCAAGCAACCTGTCCTTCAAAAACATGAAGTTGTAGTGTGCACACTAGCTGTGCATCTAATGTACCTAGAGTTCATAGTCGAAGGAGCAGTAGCTAATTACCTTATTTTCTACAGGATTTTCATTTATAGTTCCAAAAATGATGTCCATGGTATTTTTGAAAGTTTCCAGACCATGCTTCCTGATAAAGAGGTTGAATATTCATTGTTAAGTGTTTGGTGTGACGTCCTAAACGACTTTGAAAAGTATAAGGCACCTGAAAGCCCTCTGCGTCTCTTCTGTGGGCCGCAAGTAATGGTAATATGCTTAACTAAATCACCTTAGTGACATTCATTCACGTATACTACAATATCACTATAACTCATTTGTTATGTATATTTCATATCACAGATGTATAATGCCACCGGGCACGAGGGTAAGTATGAAGATTTTGCTTTCGAGATGGATACGTTGTTGAAGAATAACCCAACAAAAACAATCAATGACTATGATTTGGTAATAAAACCAAGGCAGCTACATATTTATAAGTGTGTTTGTTATTTCGAAATTTCACATTTGCTTATTATATTTGTTTATATAAATATGTCAGGTAATGTTTGCAATCCTTGCCTATGCACACTTCTATGTTGTTGTCTTTGATTTCAAGGCAAATTCTTTGGATATCCTTGACAACAGTATCTTAGGGGACTTTGACAAGTACTCGGGCCCTCTAACACAACTGGTATGCATATTTTTAAATTCTTAATACTTATTTGCCTATCCTACACAAATCTAAGCACCCGACTTTGCTATTAGCTTAATGTTTTTTTTTTTTTTGTGCAGAAAAACCATTTTAGTCAGTATTTAAGACCCCATAACCAGTTAAAAGCGAGGCCTTGATTACGTCATTTAATGGTTGCCGAGCTAGAAATGTTGTGGAGGACAAAAAGAAATCATGTTGATTGCGATATTCGTAATGAGACACCTTGAGACATACAAAGGTGGTGGACTCAAAAAGCGGAATCTTTGGTTTTAAAAAGGAAGGGGTAAGAATTTTTGCTTTAAAGATTTACTTAAGCGAAGAAAACAAACAACTTCTTCTAATCTTTTTCCTATTTTCCTTTCTACCAGGTTTGAACAAAACAAGCAACTTGAAGTTAAGAAAGAGATACATCTTTGCAATGCTTACATATCAAACAAATGAAAATAGAGAAAGAGTTGTTAATTCAGCAAAAACACATTGTGAGAAGGCGAAGAAAAAACAAAAATCCTAAAAAAAAAATTAGAGTTCTTTTTATATTTGAAAGAGATACATCTTTGCAATGCTTACACACACACAGAGTTTTTTCCAATGTTGTATTTTATGTTACTTTTAGAATCTTGTTATGTTGGATACTAGAGGGTGTAAATAAAATTTTGGTAGTTATGTTGATATTCTTTTGGTTATCTATCCTTTGACATCTAAAATCTCTATGACAAGGCCAAGGCCAACACATTTTATCGGATACGAAGCCAAGTTCAAAGACATCTAGCTAGTGTGCACTAGCTACCTAGCTACTACACATCTTGAATAAGTTAATTACCTATCATTTGACGTCCAAAATCAATAGGGTACACTAGCTATTTATCTAATGTACCCAGTTGTTATTGAAGTGATATCTTGTGTACATTAGTTAATAGAGAATACGAGATGGTTATTTAACATAAAGCTGTTAGATGTTGATTTCTATTGTACTCCTTTATTTAATGAAATGTTTAATGAAGTAGTAAATTAGTGCACACTAGCTACTTTATCTAATGTACACTAGCAAATTTATAAAATAGGACAGAGTAACTTGGGTACACTAGCTACTTTATCTAGTGTACACTAGCTAAATTATAAAAAAAGACATAATAACTTGGGTACACTAAGTTACAATAGCTATTATACACTAAGTTGGAAATGCTATTGTAAACTAAACAATGACATGATCAAACTAAATAACTAGTGTACATTATGTATATAGCTAGTGTACACTATATATAGCTAGTGTACTTAGCGAAGGTTAATGCCTTGGCATAGCTTGAGGCCGTAGGCTGATGCCTTGGCGTAGCCAAGGCCAATGCCTTGGCCTTGACACTAACAACACATCAAGTGTACAATAGATAACAAGATAGTGTACACGATGTATTGGCTTGAGCCTTGTCCTGCTTGCCTAAGCCATTTGGCTAGTGTACGCTAAGTTACACTAGCTACGTGCACTAGCTATTTTTATCTAATGTACACGGTTATTATTTAAATGATTGATTGGGTACAGAAGCTAAACTAGCTAGTGTATCCAATTGCATTTCACACACTACCTAACTAGATAGTGTATATAAATACATTGTCAAACAAATATTAATAGGTGGGTCAATATGGATGTAAAACGGATAAAATAGAAACATTTGTTAAAAATAAAAATGTACCCAACATAACAAAATAATATTACAATTTGTCAGCTGTCTTGCTTCCTAACAAACTCCCGTACTGCTAGGTCAATATGGACAATACGCTTATCCTCTGGGTCCGTTGCAAGACAAGTATTAAGGGCTTTGATATATTCGGCCGATCCATGCTTCAAGTTTTGACACAAATTTCAAGATTCTTGATATTGTCCTGAAATATTTAAAGAGAATTGTGGATGAAATTTCAATAGATTCTTGAGAAAAATATTTCACTTGTCAATAATGATCAATAGACTTTATACACGGTAGATAAGTAGCTAATGTATATAAGTGTAAATATTTTACCTCTTGTTGTTTGGGTCATTCTTGTTGTTGGTCTTCTTGGCTATGATTAAGGTTAATCTCTGTACTTTACCCTTTCCTATCAAATCTTTTCCATTTCAAAATTTTCTCTACTGTGCCATCGGTTCGGTAGTCCATTGCTTGATATGCGGGGCAAGTCCTTCTAACAATTGGAGCACCTTGTTGCTCCACACGATCAAGGTAAAGCAACTACAAAGAAAACAATCAACATATGTTAGATTCAATAAGAGAGCGACTATAAAGAAATAAGATAATTCAAGTCAAGCACTTACAATTAAAAATGCCGGCGATCCGATAAAATAGTTGTTTTCTTTCCATCTAAGCCTTGCAAGCTTCGGTTGATTAATGACATACGCACACCGGTTATATTGTGCGCATTCATTGAAGTCAACATTGGAATCAAGCAATTCTTGATTAACAAAGCTACACACTTTGTTGTGCTATCAATACATTTGACATAATTATCATGAAATTCATCTTGAACAAATCATTTGCATCCTCGCTCCTCTTAATTTTTTTCACAATGCTAATGGGGGATTAACCATAGCTGGGTCACTTCTTCATCATTGGCAAACTGTGCCTTCCACTCTGTCTCCTTATGATTTATAAGCTTTCTATCTTTAAAAGGAAACTCTATTTTCCTCTCACCCCTTGGTAGACCCAAAATGCGTTCTACCTCCTCCTCTGTCACAGAAAGCTTGTCTCCGTTGCTTAAGGTTATTACGTCATCATTGTGGTTGTAGTTTTTGATGACATAGTACCCTATTCTGTGAGTTAGACTTGTGATTTTGAAGTGAAGAAGTGCTTTCAGCCCGTTAGACTCTAACCATTTGAATTTGAGGAGGAGATAATGCGTCGACAGCTTCCACCAATCTTTGTGATTTGCCTCTTATTCTTGATTTTTGGTAGTCATATTTTGAAACGGTTTTTCTTGATTTCCTCTCTTTCTTGTCAGGAGATTCCTTCTTGTTGGATGTTGGCTTTGATGCCTTCTTATTGCAAGGCTTATGGATCAAGAAAGAATAAACTGTATAATTAGATAGTGTACACAAGTTTTACAAAGCAACTTGAAATTCAAACTTGTTTACGGTTGCTATAGATACTAGTAATAAGTGAATTTTTGAACCTTTGTATAATTTGCCTTGTCCACGACCTTAGACATGCCAAGGCCTTGTTTTTGGACTTTGCCTTGGAAGTGTATACTTTTCTAGTTAGATAGTGTACCTTTGTCTAATTAGATAGTGTAGACAGGGCAATTCCACAACTTATTGTACCTTTGTCTAATTAGATAGTGTAGACAATACCATTTCCACAACTTAGTGTACCTTTGTCTAATTAGATAGTGTAGACAAGGGCAATTCATGGCCTTGACTATGCCAAGGCCTCTTCCTTGTACCTTTGTCTAATTAGCTACTTTACATTGGATGCGTCACATAGCTAGTGTACACTAGCTAGTGTACACTAGGTTACACTAGCAACACAGCTAGTGTTCACTAAGATAACTAGCTAGTGTACACTAAGTTACAATAGCTAGTGTACACTGAGTTACAAATAGATAAAGTAGCTATTGTATCCGGGAGAACGAGTGTCAAACAAAATTTTCAAGATTTTTAAGAAAATTTTCAAGATTTTTAAGAAAATGCACCCTTCTACCTTTGTACAATTATATAGTGTACTCAAGTTTTACATAGAAGCTTGAAATTCCTAGAAGTACCATGAGTTGGAGTTTCTTTGATATTGAAGAAGAAGGACCAGCGGCATCCTCTTTGCCAAATTCAGATTCAAGATAGTGTTCGCAAACAAGTAGATTCCTAGAATCTAATACAGCTTCTCTTTGTTTTCTTTTTTTTTTTGCATTGCTACTAATGGTAGTCTACTAGAGCGTCTTGTTTACTGTCATCGCGGTTGATTTTGATTTCGTCGGAGCCCTAGGGATTTTTACATTTGAAGCCACTAGTGTGTGTTTTGGTGTTTGTGTGTGAAGGACAACGCTATGAGCGGTGTGTTGGTTTAAGCGTCACCTTCTTTGCCAAATTTTATGGAACGTTATTTGTTTTCTAATCCAATGGTGATAATGGTTCCTATGGTTCCTATTAGAGTATGACCCCACATACGATCTTTGCTCAAATGAGAAACAAATTAAATGTTTTCAACAAACAAAAGAAACACAGGCTATGATAAAGGTTTTCAACAACTAAATTAAAGAAAGTATTAGTATAACTAGTGTACACTAAGTTACACTAGATAAATATCTAGAGTGCTCTATATAGCTACATACAGTTAGTTTACACTAAGTTACAAATAGCTAGTGTACACTAAGTTAGAAATGCTATTGTAAACTAAACAATGACATGATCCAACTAAATAACTAGTGTACATTATGTACATAGCTAGTGTACACTATATATATAGCTAGTGTACTTAGCGAAGGTTGATGCCTTGGCATAGCCGAGGCCGTAGGCTGATGCCTTGGCGTAGCCAAGGCCGATGCCTTGGCCTTGACACTAACAACACATCAAGTTTACAATAGATAACAAGCTAGTGTACACGAGGTAATGGCGAGGCCTTGTCCTGCTGCCTAAGCCATTTGGATAGTGTACGCTAAGTTACGCTAGCTAGTGTGCACTACCTATTTTATCTAATGTACACGAGTTATTATTTAAATGATTTATTGGAGTACGAAGCTAAACTAGCTAGTGTATCCAATTGCATTTCACACACTCCCTAACTAGCTAGTGTATATAAATACCTTTGTCAACCAAATATTAACGAGGTAGACCTTTTTTCTTATATTCAATAATGAATATAATATCTATAATTAAATGAAAAAAACATAAAAATCATTATCCAATAACAAAAATTATAACCAAATTATTCACTATCATCATCATCATTATTATCAACATTATTATCAAAATTCTTATCCTTTTACGGACAATTACGCTTGTCATGAGTACCCATTTTGTTACAATACCCGCATAATCTCTTAGTTCTTTGTTTTTCGATGATTGACTTCTCAGGGCACTCATAATCCTCTTCCTCCCACACCCTTTGTTACGAGCTTCATTGGGAGGCTTGAGCGTGATATCATCTGGAATCGTGCACCAATTAAACTCTCGATAACGGCCTTATTCTTGGGAACAACATTTGTTCCTCTCCGATCACGTAACTCATGTTTCAAATCCTTCAAAACCTTTTCAACATGGTCCATATCATTGATGTCCTTACCTGCTAATCCCATGATTGCGTTGAAATTTAACCAAATATCATTCAACTTGTCACCAAATGCACCCATTTTTGCACGGTCCTACGATACACCGGCCACTTTGTCACTAATGATGCTCGGCGCTCGGCATTCTTCATCCGGCGATTAAGTACATGATCTCTAGGAATCTTGTTTACACTATCCGGTTTTAAGGCAAAAAAGCATGCTGCACAAAATCCCAACTCTCTCAAAAAGCTTGCATGAACAATCTATGTGGTTAGTTCCTATCATGTGCTTCACTGCATAAATATTCAGTAACTAATAAGTCTGCATGTACTATAAACAAACTGCAAATGCTATTTGAAACAACACTTGGTAAAAAAAATCACATACCTCAAATTCTTTTCCTTTCAATTTACTATCTGTCAAAACCAAAATCTTATAAGAATCGTCAACGGAGGTCATACACTTCATCCCCACATTATAACAACTTTCCTTAATTTCTTCTTGAATCAAATAAAATATATCGCGCGTGTAAATCTCCATGACATCTTTCTCAATCAACGAGAGGAGTCTCTGCTTTTGGCAATTGTGTCAAACACTCATAATTTAATCTTTTGTTGGTGTTCTGTTGCTTCTCCATTGCCGTCTCAAAACGGACGTAAAACTACGTCAACGTGTCCTTCTCCATGCTATACTTGCCAAAAATGCATTTGCACTCTCGACCATGAAGTTGTACGCGGTATACCTAACAAAGGATCATCCACGAAATATGCGGGAATCCGATAACTCCTGTTCTCAAACATACTTCTTAACCACTCATTATTGTTTAAATCATATTCTTCCATATGATTTCCGACCCTCTTCAAATTCGATGCATCTATATTTTCATTCCAAACATATTCTTTTATCTTGGACATAAAATCCAACTCCTTGCACAAATGTGGACCAACCTTCACAAATGATAAACATGATAACAATCAATAAGAATGCAAGTCAATATTGTAATAAGTATATTGAATGCATTAGATAAACTAACTAGTGTACCTAATAAAAATGAATTGTGTTCTTAGTGTACACAGCTAGTGTACACTAAGAAAACTAGCTATTGTACACTAGATCACTAGCTAGTGTACATTAAGTTACAACGGCTAGTGGGCACAAGTGCTTGGCCCAATACTTTGTCCTGCTGCCTAAGGCATTTGGCTAGTGTAAACTAGATAACAATCGAGTGTACACTAAGTGAAACTAGCTAGTTTACATTAGCCAATGCTGATACACATAGCTAGTGTACGCTAGCTAGTGTACACTAGGTTACACTAGCAACACAGCTAGTGTTCACTAAGATAACTAGCTAGTGTACACTAGGTTACACTAGCAACACAGCTAGTGTTCACTAAGATAACTAGCTAGTGTACACTTAGTTACAATAGCTAGTGTACACTGTTGAGTTACAAATAGATAAAGTAGCTATTGTATCCGGGAGAACAGTGTCAAACAAAATTTTCAAGATTTTTAAGAAAATGCACCTTTGTTGGTAGTTTGTTCATGATATGCCACATGCACCAACGATGCCTTGCGATGCGAAAACGGCAGGTATTGCTGTTTCATGGCGGGACATTGATGCAGTGATTAAACGAGTGGTTCACGACCCATGCTTTGTAGAAAGAATTTGGAAAACCCATGTGTAATGAGGAATATCTTCCTTTGATAGAAGTCTGCTGCAAATGTTACACATTTCCTGTGGTTATCAACGCCTTGAGAATGGTACATAAACCATATTGTACCTAATGATTAGAAATATAAAGAAAATCACTCGGTAATAGCAAATATATGATGCATAATCTAAAACATTGAATATCACTTACTTATTTGTACCAAACGTAGCATCAAATGATATAACATCACCAAATACTTCATAATTTACGCGGCCTATTGGATCGGCCCAAAACGGCTTAGTCAGTGACACGATGAATCGAGTGTCATATTCGTAATAAAAAGCCCCAATTTCTTCCTTCTTTGCCTTAAACTTGTCCGGTATAATCTGGGCATCTTTCTTCCCAATGCCTTCTTTCAAATCCCTATTCCAGTTCCTAAAATGCGCGACGGTGGCACCAACATTTTCATAACCCCCAACAATCTCTTTCATCAAGCCATAAGCTTGAGATGGACCTATCTTCACCTTTGATGCGTCGAAAGGCAAAGTCTTATGCACAATTGACATTTCCCTCTTGGATTTCAAGAATTGCACGCCTCCTGCACCAACTAATTTGTGATTGTGTGCCTCAACAAAATTATACACAACTACTCCCTCCTTCTCATTCTTACCCACACGCTTCAATGCAATCATAGCGTTACGGCCACATCTTGAAAACATTTTCTTAGATCTTTGTCTCTTGCTATCACCTTCATTAGAATCACTTTTTCTATTTGATTATTGACAAACCCTTGTACGTGACATAAGTAGTACTTCAATATTTTTCTCCTCCTCCCTTTCCACTCTTACTAGTACCACGACGAACAACAAACCCACACATCCGAGCATATGCTTCATAAAAATCATAGGCATTCTCATAACTTGCAAACCACCGACCAAGATGTGGCTTGTGAGCATCATCACAATTAGGTAACCATTTAAATTTGAAATTAGGTGTAATAATTAGCTTTGAACAAGCATCATCACTATCATCGAGTATGATCCCACACGATTCACACTTGGAAAGTTAGAATGATTACTTCCAACACCTACAAAGTAAAACAAAAAAACAAAAAAAAAAAACATAATAAGATACGGGTAATACAAACAAACAATGCAATTACGTACACTAAGTTACAGTAGCAACACAGCTAGTGTATACAACTTTAAAACACTCAATAAACTTAGGTAAAGTAGCATCTTAATTGGCTAGTGTACACTAGATAAATACCTAGTGTGCACTAGCTAGTTTATCTAATGTACACAGTTATTATTTAAATGATTTATTGGGTACGAAGCTAAACTAGCTAGTGTATCCAATTGCATTTCACTCACTACCTAACTAGCTAGTGTATATAAATACACTTTGTCAAACAAATATTATCGGGTAGGTCAATATGGATGTAAAAGGGACAAAATAGAAACATTTGTTAAAAATAAAAATGTATCCACTTTATCTAATGTACTCGGCATGGTGAACACAAGGTATTGGCGAGGCCTAAGCAATTTGGCTAGTGTGCACTAGCTATTTTATCTAGTGCACACGAGTTATTATTTAATATTGTTAGATGTTTATTTCTATTGTACCCTTTTATTTAATGAAATAGTAACTTAGTGTACACTAGCTACTTTATCTAATGTACAATAGCAAATTTATAAAATAGGACAGATTAACTTGGGTACACTAGCTACTTTGTCTAATGTTCTCGGCATGGTGAACACGAGGCCTTGTCACGCTACCTAAGCCATTTGGCTGAGTGTACACTAGCTAGTGTACTAGCTGTACAATAGCTAGTGTGCGCTAGCTATTTTTATCTAGTGCACACGAGTTATTATTTAGTGTACCCTTTTATTTAATGAAATGTTTAATGAAATAGTAACTTAGTGTACACTAGCTACTTTATCTAATGTACAATAGCAAATTTATAAAATAGGGACAGTTAACTTGGAGTACACTAGCTACTTTGACTAATGTTCTCAGCATGGTGAACATAAGGCCTTGTCCTGCTGCCTAAGCCATTTGGCTAATGTACAATAAGTTACACTAGCTAGTGTGCACTAGCTATTTTATCTAGTGCACAATGTTATTATTTAATGACTGTTAGATGTTTATTTCTATTGTACCCTTTTATTTAATGAAATGTTTAATGAAATAGTAACTTAGTGTACACTAGCTACTTTATCTAATGTACTCTCTTCAAAAAGTATTCACTTAATTGTTTTTTATATGAAGGCATCTCCCAAGAAACGTAGCTAGAAACAGCTTTCAAAGCATTCTACAGAAACATCCCAGAGGAAATCAACTAGCTAGTGTACACTAGATAACTAGCTAGTGCACACAAGGACTTGGCCGGGCCTATCACGCCTAAGCATTTTGGCCGATGTACACTAGATAACTAGCTAGTGTACACTAAGTTACAATAGATATTGTACCTAGCTAGTGTATACAACTGCTATAATCAAAACACAAAATAGATTAGCTACTGTATCCAACTCCAAACATCAAATTTAACTACTATTCAATTTAAACAATAACAATTTTCAAACGCAATCAATTATTAAACAGGATTAATAATTAGATCAAAAAATACCTGAATTATTAGCTTGATTTTGCTCCATAAATTCAAACAATTCACTTGATAGGAGATTGAGAAAAGAAAAATTAATTTCCGACGAGAATTTGTAATTAATCCGGCCAATTCGCTTCAGCCGGAGATAATAACGACAACCGGCGAGATCACAATGCGAGAAAACAAGCCGGCGATCAATAGCCGTCTAGCTTTCTCTCTCTCTCTCTCTCTCTCTCCGTCTTTCACGAACTCTTTATATTTAAACCGTTTTGCCCTTGATGTTCAACATAATTACAAAATTGCCACCGGTCCTCCACTTAATCAAATAAAATCTGAACCACTCAATTATCTTAATCTAATGGCTGGAAATGGTTCTTATGGTTCTCATTTAAATAAGGTTCTCATTTGAATAGCTTCCTATATATATATATATATATATGTATATATATATACATATATATATATATACTCCCTCCTGCCCGCTACAAACTGCACACTTTCCTCATTGGGCGTCCCATTACAAACTGCACGCTTCCTAAAATGGCAAAGAATCTTTACTATTCCCTCCACTCATTCTCTCTCCTACATTATTTTAATACTCACAACACCATTATAATTTACTATTCCCTCCACTCATTCTCTCTCCTATTTTACTTTTACACTCACAATATTTATATCATTATTTTTTTCCTTAATCCCCGTGCAAACAGTAACTGTGCGGTTTCTACCGGGACGGAGGGAGTATGTATATATATATATATATATATTGATAAAGCAAGAGATTGTAACGATTTAGGGTTCTATCAGAATTGGGGGTGACCGTTGGTGATGACCGTTAGAGTGTTTACGGCGTCGTTTTTATATTAACGTGTCAATAAGTAAAATAGAGAGCATTGAGTACGCGTTTTGTCTTTAGTTGGACGACGTCGTTTCAGGCTTTGCTTAGGAATCTAATTATGTTATGTTTACTGCGTCGTTTTAGAGAGAGAGAGAAAGGGCCGTTGTTTACCACGTGCTTTCTCTCTCCTTATGTAGTTGTATTTCGCCATTTTCATGGCTTATCAATATACAGAGCTTGAAGCTTTCTCTCTTGACAAATTCTAATTTCTTTTCTCACCTCATATTCTATTTCTCTAAATTTTCTTCTCACCCACTCTGTTTACTGCTCGATCAACAATTGGATACTCATTCCAATTGTCGTAATATCATTTTCTGGAATTTCATTGCCTTGGTCATAACAAATCTGGTATCAAAGCGATCAAATCCACGGAAGAGATGGTGAATACTCGTATGGATACAGTGGAAGCTAACATCAGATCTGTAGAAGAGAGATTGAATGGAATTGAAGGTGTGACAACGGAGCTAAAAGGGGAAATCTCAGTGCTAAACAAAGGTGTATAGGAGGTGACTCGGTTGCTGATGGAAATGAAATCTAACAATGGCAAGAACAAGATAGATGAAGCTGGAAGAGGATTGAAGGCCTCTAGTGGTTCGGGATCAGTGCTAGGAGCAGCACCAGGTGGCAGTAAAGAGATTCCAGCCACTGACAACGATAAACAGGATAAGATCTGGACTGAAACCATTCATACTGATGATTCCACTACTGGTATTAAAGGAGTTGGTTATGGTCATGAAGTTGGATCTAATAAGGGGTTAAATGATACTTATAAGAAACATCTCAAATTAGAGTTTCCAAAATTTTCTGGAATTGACCACAGGGGTTGGGTTCGAAAGTGCCAAAAGTTTTTTAAGTATAGAGATATTCCATGGGGTGATAGGGTGGAACTAGCTACTATGCATTTTGAAGGGAGTGCTGAGTTTTGGTATCAAAATTTTTGTGAGGAAATTGATGGGAGCACATGGGATGAATTTGTGGAAAAACTAGCTAATAGATTTGGGCAACAAGCTTATCAAAACATTGAGGGGGAGCTTGCCAATCTACAACAAGTAAATTCCGTGAGTGAATACCAGGAAATGTTTGAGGAGTTGAGATCATTCATGAGGGAAGAGAATTCAGGCCTTAGTGAGAAGTTTTATGTGAAAATTTTCATTAAGGGGCTCAAAGAGGAGATTAGATTCAGGGTACAATCCCAATTCCCACCTACATTATCTCATGCCATTAATTTGGCAAGGATTGAGGAGTCTCATTGGGATGTGTCAGTGAGGAAAATCTGGGCAGCAACTTACAATCCAAATCCAACCCCAGTCCATTCATACAACCCTGTTTCCAGAGCCAACAATCCAAATTCCCAATACCCTTCAAAGATAAATACCAAGAACAACAAATATTCCACATATTTCTCACCTTCCATTAATCAAAAACCAGATACACTATCTGCTACCAAGAGTACCATTCCAATTAAGCAATTAACACAAGCAGAAATGCAAGCCAGAAGGGAGAAAGGGTTGTGCTATAACTGTGATGAGGTTTACAAATATGGCCACAAGTGCAAGAGCAAACAGATTTTCATGTTGGGGGTTGAAGGTGGAGAAGAGGAGGAAGAGTGGCATGATACTCTAGAGAATCCTGTGGATGAAATGGAAAAGGAGGCTATACCTGATGAAGATGTGAGCATTTCAGCACATGCTCTAGCTGGAAGTACAAATCTACAAACTCTTAAGCTAACGGGTAGAGTGGGGAATAAAAACTTTTCAATCCTCATTGATAGTGAGAGCACCCATAATTTTTTGGACTCTAAGACTGCAGAGAGGTTGGGATGTCTAATAATCCCCACTCATGAACTGTGACAGTGGCAGATGGAAGCAAAATACATAGCCAAGGGGAATGCAAAGATTTCACTTGGTCCCTACAAGGTATTTAATTCAAGGGAGATATGAAAACCATCAAGTTAGGAGGATGTGATGCAGTGTTGGGAATTCAATGGCTCAAAACATTGGGGCCTATTACTTTCGATTTTACTGAGATGTCTATGGGTTTCAAATGGAAGGGAAAGCAATGTAAGTTACAAGGGGGACAAGATGTGGTAATGTTGAAGTTCATGACAGCCCCTACTGCTACTAAGATGTTGAAAGATCTACCTTGTGGGGAAATTGTGCAACTATATTCCCTTGCATCAGTGGACAATGAAGAACCTGTTGATCCAAAAATAGTAGAAGTGTTGAAGGAATATGATGATGTGTTTTCAGAACCAAAAGGGTTGCCACCAGTTAGGGAATATGATCACTCCATTCCTCTAAAACCTGGGAGTCAGCCATTAAATAATAGACCCTATAGATATCCCTATTTTCAGAAGAATGAAATCGAGAAAATAATCAAGGAGTTGTTAGAAAGTGGGGTTATTCGACATAGTACAAGTCCTTTTGCTTCACCTGTTATCTTGGTTAAGAAGAAGGATGGGACATGGAGGATGTGTATTGATTATAGGGGGTTGAATCAGTTGACTGTCAAGGATAAATTTCCCTTCCCTATCATAGATGAGCTATTGGATGAGTTACATGGTTCGAAATTTTTCACAAAGCTGGATTTGAGGTCAGGTTATCATCAGATAAGGATGAACGAGGAGGATATCATAAAGACTGCATTCAGGACATATCATGGCCATTATGAGTTCAAAGTAATGCCCTTTGGACTCACTAATGCCCCAGCTACCTTTCAAGCCCTTATGAACTCAGTATTTGAAGATTATTTGAGGAAGTTTCTGTTGGTTTTCTTTGATGACATATTGTTATATAGTCCTACCCTAGAGATGCATACTATTCACCTCAGATTAACATTGGAGAGAATCAGAGAACACCAGCTATTTGATAAGAAGAGCAAATGTTCTTTTGGTAGTCAGAAGGTAGAGTATTTGGGACACATAGTCACAGCAGAAGGAGTAGCAACTGATCCTTCCAAAATCGAAAGCATGTTAGGGTGGCCTACCCCTACTAATATCAAGGGGTTGAGGGGGTTCCTTGGTTTGACTGGTTATTACAGGAGGTTTATTAGAAACTATAGGCTCATTAGTAAGCCATTGACACTATTGTTGCAGAAGAATGCTTTTGGGTGGAATGCAGATGCTGAGAAATCATTCCAAGCCTTGAAACAAACAATGACCATTGCCCCAGTTTTAGCAATGCCTGTTTTTTCAAAAACATTCATTGTCGAAATAGATGCATGTTCTAAGGGACTAGGTGCTGTCCTAATACAAGAAGGTAGACCCATAGCCTTTGTCAGTAAGGCTTTAGGTCCAAAACACCTGAGATTGTCAACTTATGAGAAAGAATTTCTAGCAATTCTGTTGGCAGTGGAAAAGTGGAGATATTACCTATGTGGCAGAAATTTCAAATCAAAACAGACCATCAAAGCTTGAAGTACCTCATGAATCAGAGGGTCACTGGAGGACTACAACAGAAATGGGTTTCAAAGCTATTAGAATATGATTATACAATCACTTATAAAAAGGGAGTGGAAAATAAAGTGGATGGTGCTTTGTCTAGAGTACATGAGGGGATAGCGATGGTAAATTGTCAAGCCATTACCATAGTGCAACCACAGTAGGTACAAGAAGTGATTGAGAGCTGGGAGGAGGATCAAGAAGTACAGAAAATTTTGGAGGAGGTGTTAACAAACAGTGAGGAATTTTCAGAATTCACATTAAGCAATGGACTGCTGAGACATTAGGGAAAGTTAGTTATTGGCAGTAAGTAAGGGGGGTTTAAGGGAAAGGATTGTGAAGGAACTGCACCAAACACCTCTGGGTGGGCACTCTGGTATTTAAGGGACAACAAAAAGAATAGCTCAGATATTTTATTGGCCAGGTATGAAGAAGTATGTGCAAGAAATGATCAGCCCTTGTGATGTTTGCCAACAAGTTAAAACTGAAAATACCCATCCAGCTGGACTCTTACAACCTCTTCCTATTCCTTCCAAACCTTGGACTGATATAGCCATGATTTTCATAGAAGGTTTGCCACTTTCCCATAACTGGGATTCCATTTTGGTGGTAGTAGATAGGCTTACCAAGTATGCACACTTCATCCCTCTCAAACATCCATACACAGCATTCACAGTGGCCAAACAATTTTTCGACAATATCTATAGGCTACATGGGTTACCTGTCACTATCACTTCTGATAGGGACAAGATATTCTTAAGCCAATTTTGGCAATCTCTTTTCTCCCTCCTAGGTACTACTCTGAACCTGAGCACAGCTTATCACCCCCAAACAGATGGCCAAACTGAAAGATTGAATAGATGTTTAGAGCAGTTTTTGAGGGCTACTACAAGTACTAAGCCTAAACTGTGGGCAAATTGGATCACACTAGCTCAATGGTGGTATAATTCAAATTTTCACACTACTCTCAAGATGACACCTTTTGAAGCATTGTATGGATACCCACCCCCACAAGCTACATTTAGTCATGAGCAATATTGCAAGTTGGATGCGGTCACAGACTTTATGAAGGAGAGGGATAGACAAATCAAAGCAATGAGGGAGGTATTGACTGAAGCACAAAACAAGATGAAACAATTTGCAGATAAGGGTCGATAAGAAAGAAGTTTTAAGGAAGGTAATTGGGTGTACCTGAAGCTGCAATCATATCGCCAAACCTCATTGGCACTCAGAAAGAACTTCAAGTTATCACCAAAATATTTTGGGCATTTTCAGGTGGAAGCAAAGGTTGGAGCAGTCGCATACAAACTCAAGCTACCCTCTACCTCTGAAATACATCCTGTTTTCCATGTGTCGTTGCTGAAACCCAAGGTGGGTGACACTATAATTCCCAATCCTTCCTTACCACATGTAGGAAATGAGGGTCAATTTTTGGTGGAGCCCATTGCTATTTTGGACAGACGCTTAGTCAAGAAAGAAAACAGCCCAACAGCTCAAGTTTTGGTTCAATGGTCAAATGCATTTCCTGAGGATGCGACATGGGAGGATTGGACGACCATTGCTGCTAATTTCCCTCATTTTAATCCTTGAGACAAGGATTTTCCGAAGGGGAAGGAGCGTAACGATTTAGGGTTCTATCAGAATTGGGAGTGACCGTTGGTGATGACCGTTAGAGTGTTTACGGCGTCATTTTTATATTAGCGTGTCAATAAGTAAAATAGCGAGCATTGAGTACGCGTTTTGTCTTTAGTTGGACGACGTCGTTTCAGGCTTTGCTTAGGGATCTAATTCTGTTATGTTTACGGCGTCGTTTTAGAGAGAAAGGGCCGTTGTTTACGACGTGCTTTCTCTCTCCTTATGTCGTTGTATTTCGCCATTTTCATGGTTTATCAATATACAGAGCTTGAAGCTTTCTCTCTCTACAAATTCTAATTTCTTTTCTCACCTCATATTCTATTTCTCTAAATTCTCTTCTCACCCACTCTGTTTACTGCTTCGATCAACAATTGGATACTCATTCCAATTGTGATGTTTGCCAACAAGTTAAAACTGAAAATACCCATCCAGCTGGACTCTTACAACCTCTTCCTATTCCTTCCAAACCTTGGACTGATATAGCCATGAATTTCATAGAAGGTTTGCCACTTTCCCATAACTGGGATTCCATTTTGGTGGTAGTAGATAGGCTTACCAAGTATGCACACTTCATCCCTCTCAAACATCCATACACAACATTCACAGTGGCCAAACAATTTTTCGACAATATCTATAGGCTACATGGGTTGCCTGTCACTATCACTTCAGATAGGGACAAGATATTCTTAAGCCAGTTTTGGCAATCTCTTTTCTCCCTCCTAGGTACTACTCTGAACCTGAGCACAGCTTATCACCCCAGACAGATGGCCAAACTGAAAGATTGAATAGATGTTTAGAGCAATTTTTGAGGGCTACTACAAGTTCTAAGCCTAAATTGTGGGCAAATTGGATCACACTAGCTGAATGGTGGTATAATTCAAATTTTCACACTGCCCTCAAGATGACACCTTTCGAATCATTGTATGGATACCCACCCCCACAAGCTACATTTAGTCATGAGCAATATTGCAAGTTGGATGCGGTCACACAGACTTTATGAAGGAGAGGGATAGACAGATCAAAGCAATGAGGGAGGTATTGGCTGAAGCACAAAACAAGATGAAACAATTTGCAGATAAGGGTAGAAAAGAAAGAAGTTTTGAGGAAGGTGATTGGGTGTACCTGAAGCTGCAACCATATCGACAAACCTCATTGGCACTCAGAAAGAACTTCAAGTTATCACCAAAATATTTTGGGCCTTTTCAGGTGGAAGCGAAGGTTGGAGCTGTCGCATACAAACTCAAGCTACCCTCTACCTCCAAAATACATCCTGTTTTCCATGTGTCATTGCTTAAACCCAAGGTGGGTGACACTGTAATTCCCAATCCTTCCTTACCATATGTAGGAGATGAGGGTCAATTTTTGTTGGAGTCCATTGCTATTTTGGACAGACGCTTAGTCAAGAAAGAAAACAGCCCAACAGCTCAAGTTTTGGTTCAATGGTCAAATGCATTTCCTGAGGATGCGACATGGGAGGATTGGACGACCATTGCTGCTAATTTCCCTCATTTTAATCCTTGAGACAAGGATTTTCCGAAGGGGAAGGAGCGTAACGATTTAGGGTTCTATCAGAATTGGGAGTGACCGTTGGTGATGACCGTTAGAGTGTTTACGGAGTCATTTTTATATTAGCGTGTCAATAAGTAAAATAGCGAGCATTGAGTACGCGTTTTGTCTTTAGTTGGACGACGTCGTTTCAGGCTTTGCTTAGGGATCTAATTCTGTTATGTTTACGGCGTCGTTTTAGAGAGAGAGAAAGGGCCGTTGTTTACGACGTGCTTTCTCTCTCCTTATGTAGTTGTATTTCGCCATTTTCATGGTTTATCAATATACAGAGCTTGAAGCTTTCTCTCTCTACAAATTCTAATTTCTTTTCTCACCTCATATTCTATTTCTCTAAATTCTCTTCTCACCCACTCTGTTTACTGCTTCGATCAACAATTGGATACTCATTCCAATTGTCGTAATATCATTTTCTGGAATTTCATTGCCTTGGTCATAACAGAGATGTGAGAGAAAATAAATTAAAATTCTTAATAACACATAAGAATATTTATAACAAAAATAAAATAATATTGCCTAAGCATTGTGTGTGCTATTTGACTACTATGTACATATATATATATATATATATATATATATATATATATATATATACACACACACGAGTGTTTAGATATGATACCTTCTTTCTTCAGCTTTCTTCTCTTGAGTACGTACAACAGGAATAATCCTAGTAGGATGACGAGTGCTGATATTACAGGGATGATGATTTTTACTAGTTTCCGTTCCTTTATTAAGTCTTTTCCTGTAATGCCAAAATCATAGTGAATAAATTGAAATCAAGAAAGAAACTTCTTGTCTAAAACTTGGGAGCTAGTATGGGAATCATCCGGAGCTGCCAAGTGCAAATACCTCCTGAAACAGGGGACAGTGCTGAGGCATCCATTCTTATATAAATATCTTGTCCATTACTTGATAACTCTCTGATATCTAGCAGGTCACCGAACCAGAGTATGCATCCACTTCCACTCCCTCTGATGTCTGCATTTGTATAAGCTGTACAAGTGCAGTTCCTGGTGCATAGCTGCTTACATTCATCAAGGTTTGTGCTCAGATTAAACCACGACTGCTGTGTGTCAGGTAACTTTATATTTGAGTACTTTCTGAATCCTTCCCCATTTCCACAATCCAAAGTTGCCGTCCGACGACACCCTTGGGACCAATCCGCTACTTTCCATTCGTCAGGGTATATTGGCTCAAATCCTTCCAAGCACCCACAAGCAGGAGAGTTGTTAATGTTACAGCTTCCGTAGGCTCCACACAATTTATAACGGTCACAACTATCCGTCTTCGGAGTCAAATAAACTGTCCAATCCTGGCTTCTTTCAATCCATAAATAGCGCAGTAGTTCGCCATTTGGGGTTATCACCACCCTTGTAATTACTGAACTATTGATTAATTCAAAGTGGAAGTAGAATTCTTTTGGAGTGAGAACAAACCCAAATGTATAAATTGGGTTTGATTTCATATTAGGCTGTCCAGTAAACCGAACACCATTCCATGGTCCGGCCCTGAACACTATTTCTGAACCCTTTTTCAACATAGCTTGCGGAAATCCATTTGGATCAAACATACCTGTAAAATTACCAGGGGAGGGGTCATCGGGGCTCTTCCATGATGTACATGACCAAACTTTGCCCGTAACCAAGTTCTTCCCCATTTTCATTCCTGGTATACGGGTATCTCCAGGAAAATCGAAACTTTGCCAAATAAAATTATCAGGGTTGCTATCACCTTTGTCCTTGATGACAAGATTTCCTGTATCCAGTAACTGTGCAACTGGGTTCCTCACAGGTGCGGATAAATAAGATGACCAAATTACCCTGCCAGTAGCATTTTGAATCCCCAGAACTCCCTCGGGATTGAATCTTAGCACACCTGAGGTGTTGGTAATTGGTATCTCTCTGTTGGCGACCCAGACAACTGTCTTAGTTGATATCTTCTTATACCATATTCCCAAGTATCGATTTTGAGAGTTGCCTGGGCTAAAAAATCCCATTTCAAAATTTTCACCAGCTGAAACAATGGTCTCACCATCTCTAATGGTTTGATTTGCAGATATGAAGTCTACTGCAGAAGAACACTTTAGGAGACAAAGGAGAGCAATGGAGCAATACAAAAATTTGGTAAGTCTTCCCATTGAGTTCCTGTTGAACTCACAAATAAAATCCTTCTTAGTGTTCCCAAATATTTATTTGGTTTAAACTAGAAAAGTTTGTTGTTGGAGGGGTGGTTTGGAAATTTGACTTCCTACTACATACTTTTACTCATTGGTATTTTCTTCTAAAAAATATCTTGTCTGTGAGCTCTATATTCCACATAGAGGGGCACGGGGATCTCATATAAGCCATAGCCATCACTTTCTATTCCCCCCTTCACAAACGTTGTTAGATTCTGACATCAATGCAGTTTTAGCTTGTAAAGATAGACCATGGAGTCAAGGAACATTCATGCCAATTGATTGTTGAATTTCCGTACCCGAATTGGCGAACCACAAGTAATAATAATAAACACTATTATTATTATTACTACACAATTACTTACAATGGACAAAGTACACGTGCTTTCTTGCACACACTAATATACTCACCACACTAGATTGTAGCTCACACTAGGAGCCTTACACTCAATTCTTATTCTTTGGACTCTAACTCACGAGTGTACACAATTTGGGGAAGTCAATTCCCTATTTATACTCATCCTAAGTTGCTTAAGGAATCACCCCTAACTCTCCAAAAACTTCCATCCCATTTGGGCTCCTCTCTCAAGTATGAAAGCTTCTCCTTTCTTCTTCACCTAGAGCCTTCTTCTATCTTCTAAAAGAGGGGTTAGTAGAACATTCTAGAAAGCTCTAGAATATTCTAGATAAATCTAGAGTCGGTAGAACATTCTAGAAAGCTCTAGAATATTTTAGATAAATCTAGAGTCGGTGTTGACTCTCAACACTCCCCCAACACTGACTCTTTCTTCTTGAACCGTACGAGCGGATTTCTCCCGCTTGATCCTTGTTGTTGGCTTTGTTCTTCATCGGCGCTCCTTGACCTTTTACCTTCTCTTCAATCGTCTTTTTCGTGCGCCCGTTCGTGACATTGCTTACTCCTGATCGTTCTCGGAGCAATTGTGATTGCTTCTCGATATCCACATTCAACGGTGATTTCTCTCAAGCTTGTTCACGTGTTGAATCTTGTTGATGTTGCTCCCCCTTTATCTCTAACTTCTTTTCGTCTATGAGCTTTGGAGCATCTAAATTTTTATCGATCATTTCAATTATCCCTTCTTCTGAGCCGACATCGTGCAAGCATGCTAATGCTTTAGCAGTGTTGTTGTCGTCTAGATTATCTTTACATCCAACATTGATCATGGCAGCTAGATCTTCGAACCATCGACCTTCGTCGAAGTCAATCTCTTCTTCGCTTTCCACGTGTCATCAATCCAACATTCTTCGGTAGTAACTGGGTAAGCGTGGTCCTCAAACCATTCTTCCTCTTCTGGGTCGTCTTTATGAATCCTTATATCTGCGAAGGATGCTTCCATGTCCCACTCTTCTTCGCTATCATAGGGATCTTGATTGGTAACTGCATTTCCTTCGACAACCTTTTTTGGACAAATCTTTTAGGAAATGCCCCTTGCGACCACAGTTGTAACATTCGTCCCCCTGCATAAGAGCATCCTTTGTACCTCGGACCTTCATGCTCGTCTTGGATCTCATCTTTTTTTCCATCCCGCAACAACACGTCCTTGTTGCCTTCCGCGACCTCGGCGGCTAAAGAGTGCTTCCTCTGAATCCATTGGTTTTGGCGTTGAAGGCCTAGATGTATGTTTGTCTAGCATTTCTTGGCTGGCCAGCAAACTCTCCAACTCTAAAAGAGATGGTTGTGTGGCCCAACCACGAATTGCCGTAACTAACCCCTTAAACTCGGGCCGCAACCCATGGATGGTTATCCTCTTCATTCTTTGCTCGTTAATCTTTGAGTCTAGATCTAACTTCGAGATCTCATGACATAAAGATTTAACTTTATGAAAATATTGACTTACTGTTAGATTTTGTTGCGTAGTCGACATTAGCTCATTCTCGAGCATCTGGAGACGAGCCTCATTAGTCCTCGAAAATAACGTCGCATATGTATCCCATATCTCTTTTAGAGTTTGTGCATCCTCGACATGCTCCAAAAGTTCATCCTCGACGCTAATCTTTAGCGCGTACATAGTCTTCCCGGATTTCGCTTCACATTTTCGGAATGCTTGAGTGTCCTCCTTTTCCGGTGGCGTGGTCTCACTACCGCCCACGACATTCCATAACTCTTGTCCTTGTAAGTACGACTGCATACACGTTCACCAATACTTATAATTGCCATTGTTGAGTCTCCTGACTCCACCAAATGCGCTTGCCGGATCTACCATCGTGACTTGGTACTGCCTCCGTGCACGTCACCAAGTAAGCCTGGTCTCTTGCCACGAGCTTCACAGTCTCCTATTGTGCACCCGCAATGATCCCGAACAATGCCTCTATAGCAGCGCTTCCCACGATCCTGGATCGTACCGCTCTGATACCACTTGTTGAATTTCCGTACCCGAATTGGCGAACCACAAGTAATAATAATAAACACTATTATTATTATTACTACACAATTACTTACAATGGACAAAGTACAAGTGCTTTCTTGCACACACTAATACACTCACCACACTAGATTGTAGCTCACACTAGGAGCCTTACACTCAATTCTTATTCTATGGACTCTAACTCACGAGTGTACACAATTTGGGGAAGTCAATTCCGTATTTATACTCATCCTAAGTTGCTTAAGGAATCACCCCCAACTCTCCAGAAACCTCCATTCCATTTGGGCTCCTCTCTCAAGTATGGAAGCTTCTCCTTTCTTCTTCACCTGGAGCCTTCTTCTATCTTCTAAAAGAGGGGTTAGTAGAACATTCTAGAAAGCTCTAGAATATTCTAGATAAATCTAGAGTCGGTAGAACATTCTAGAAAATTCTAGAATATTCTAGATAAATCTAGAGTCGGTAGAACATTCTAGAAAGCTCTAGAATATTCTAGATAAATCTAGAGTCGGTGTTGACTCTCAACATTGATCTCATTTGGAGATCATAATAGATTTCTTTCATTTTTTTTTAAAGTTATTTTCCACAGTAGCAGTTTTCAATAGGGCGAATGACATTTTGGGCCCCAAAGTTTAGGGGGTGTTCCTAAGATGGACCCCATTCTATTACTAATTACAATATAGGGTCCAAAGTTCATATTCTTTTAACGTTTCAGGGTTTTTAACCAATTTTGTTAGAAAAATTCGTTAAATGACCACGTGCAAGTCACATGTCATTTAACGAACGATGTTTTTTAACACAAATTTTTTCGTTGTTGTTTTAATGCAAATTAAATAAAAATAAATTAACCATATGGTCCCTCAAACAATTTATAACTTTATAAAATTTCAGAACTACCCTTGTTGTTAGAACAAAGTCTATGTAGAAGATAGAAAACAAGCAACAATCACACAACACAAGAATATACGTGGTTCACCAACTTGGCTACGTACACGGGCAGAGGGAGAGAATATTATCATATTCTGGAAATCAATCGATTACAATCTCTAATTTAATGCACGAATTCTTGTCAAAGAATTCACAGCTGTGCAAACCCTAGATCTAGAGAAACAGATAAGCAAAATGAACTAGCTAATATGGTTGGGGGTAGGCTTATTTATATACCCTACTCCTAGCCCTGTAGGGTTTTAACCCTAAATCAGATCTGGCCGCTCAAAAAACCCGGATCCGCCTACCGCGCGATCGCCCCCTTTGGGCGTGCGATCGCCCGCTTCAACAAGGGCACGATCGCCCCCATGGGGCGCGCGGTCGCTCTGTTTGTCCAGTAGCTTAGCGCGACCGCTCCCTCAGCTGTGAGCGACTGCTCCCATCAGATGTTCTGGAATTCTGAATTTTGTTTGTTTAATCCCCTAATTTTAGGCGCCCCCAACTTAGATGGCACCAAACCCAACAAATCTGCACCTTGACATCTAATCTTCGAAACATAAACAAAACTCCCCCTCTGCCTCAGATGCTATCTAATAGCTGCGAACATTCAGCAAGTCCAGACAATGTATGAACTTGCTAGTCGAAACGGACTTCATGAACATGTCAGCAGGATTGTCTGCAGTACTCACTTTTTTCACCTTGATCCGCTTCTTACTTCTCAGAAAATGATACCTCACATCTATGTGCTTTGTCCTCTCGTGATGAACTTGATCCTTGGCCAAACAGATTGCACTCAAACTGTCACAAAATATTGTAGCCTGATCCTGATATAAGCCAAGGTCGCTGATCAGACCCTTTAGCCATATCCCCTCTTTAGCAGCTTCTGCAATGCCATGTACTCCGCATCTGTAATTGACAATGCCACTGTTGTAGTTGACAATGTCAATGTAGATTGTAGAGTAGCATTCCAACTGACAACTGACCCAGTGCAAACCATAACATACATCAAACTACCAACTGAACTAGCATAGGGTACTCGAGCCATATACTCTTTCTCCTCATCCTACTTGGGTGCAAAGGTGACCGACAGACGTGCATTCGCTGCACTCGGAGAATCTAACGGTTTTGCTGTAGACATGTCAAACCTCTCTAAAACTTTCTTGATGTAACCTTTCTGGGATAAGAACAGTTTTCGTTGGCTTCTATCCCTATAGATCTCTATACCCAGAATTTTCTTTGCCGCACCCAAATCCTTCATCTCGAACTCTGCAGACAGTAGACTCTTCAACTTCTGAATATCTGACTTCTTGACAGCCGCTATCAACATATCGTCAACATAAAAAATCAGATAGATGATCGAACCATCCACTAACTTATTGTGATACACACAACAGTCATACGCGCTCCTTGTGTATCCAATCTCTGTCATATAGCTGTCAAATCGCTTGTACCACTGCCTAGGCGATTGCTTGAGTCCATACAAGGACTTCTTCAACCTGCACATGTAGCCTTCTTTTCCCGGAACCTGAAACCCATCTGGTTGTGTCATATAAACAAGGTTCTAAAAAGCGCTAGGCGGATGCTAGGCGGTGGAGCCGGGCCTAGCGCCTAGGCGGGGACTAGTCGGGGACTAATCGGGATTAGTCGGGATTAGTCAGGACCTAGGCGGGGCTTAGAACTAGGCGTTGGAGAGGGGCCTAGCGCCTAGGCGGGGCCTAGGCGCCCTTAGGCGGGGTCTTTTAGAACAGAGCATATAAATATCCTCTTCCAACTCTTCATGTAGAAAAGCTGTTTTCACATCTAGCTGCTCGAGCTCCAAATCCTGATGTGCCACCATTGTTAATAGCACTGTGATAGAAGTGTGTCTAACCACTAGTGAGAAGATCTCATTGTAGTCAACACCCTCCCGCTTTGTGAAACCCCTTGCAACTACACAAGCTTTACACTTGACCCCCTCTGATGGTGACATACCTTCCTTCTTCTTGAAAACCCACTTGCAAGTCACAATCTTTCTGGCCTCTTGGTTAGCTCACATGTCGAATTCTTGTGAAGTGACTCTATCTCGTCCCCTATAGCTGCATGCCACTGAGCGGACTCTTAACATGTAACTGCTTCCTTGAAAGTAGTTGGCTCCGCAGCATCGGGCTCTACTTCCTCGACAACCTGAAGTGCATAAGACACCATATCTTCAAAACCATACCTCACTGGAGGCTTCCCGAAATTAGCCCATGTTCCTCGGAAACTGATGATGAACTTTCTGGTGCTTCTGTTTCTGTCGGTAGATCCTGATGAACATCTGACTGTGAACTGCTCAACTCTGAAGTATCTTGTAGCTCCACCTGTTTATCAATACTACCAATACCTGATACAACCACATATCTCATAATAGGGTTAAGCACAGAGTTTTCATCAAAAACAACATTCCTGCTTATTATTACCCTACCCTCGGATGGAGACCAAATCCGGTACCCCTTGACACCATCTCCATAACCCATGAAGACCCCTTTTCTAGCCCTCGACTCCAACTTTTCATCATCCACATGATAATAAGTAGTACAACCAAAAGCCCTTAAATTAGAGTAATCAACAGGTTTACCTGACCATACCTCATTGGGAACTTTGAGACTGATACCTGTATGTGGTCCACGATTTATCAAGTAACATGCTGTACTAACCGCTTCTGCCCAGAACCTCTTAGACAACCCTGCATTAGAGAGCATGCACCTTTCCCTAGCCAACAATGTCTGATTCATGCGCTCTTCTACACCATTTTGCTGTGGTGTACCCCTGATAGTGAGATGTCTAGAAATCCCCACTTCCTTACAGAACTCATCGAACTCAGTACTACAGAACTCCAACCCATTATCTGTCCGGAGTTGCTTGATCTTCTTCCCTGTCTGATTCTCCACTAATGTCTTCCACTATTTGAAATTGGTGAGAGCCTCACTCTTGTGCTTCATGATAATTACCCAAGTCTTCCTCGAGTAGTCATCAATCATGGACAAGAAATACCTGTGACCCCTCAATGATTCCTGACGAGAAGGTCCCCAACAATTCGAGTGAGTGTAATCCAGACTGCCTTTCGTTTGATGAACCCCCTTAGGAAACTTGCTTCGTTACATCTTCCCAAGTACACAATGCTCGCAAAACTTAAGGTCCTTGACCTTATGGCCATACAGAAGACCATGATTAGCCAATATCTGCATCCCTCTAATGCTCATGTGCCCAAGCCTAATATGCCACAACTTTGTCATATCCTCCTTGACCACTTCAGATGATGCAACCAATACTGACCCAGAAAGCGTCCTTCCTTGGAGGAAATACAAGGAGCCCCGCTTAAGGCCTCTCAGAATCACTTCAGAACCTTTGTAGACATACACTGCTCCACCTTTACCTTTGAAACTGTACCCTTTGCTGTCGAGCTGACTAAGAGATATCAGGTTCTTCGTCATCTGTGGAACATGCCTCACATCGTTCAAAGTGCAGAACTTACCATCATGAGTCCGTAGCTTGATCGAGCCAATACCAACCACCCTGCAAGTAACACTGTTGGCCATATGAATATTACCACCATCTACCTACTCATAAGTTGTAAATCACTCTCTCCTCGGACTGATATGATAAGAAGCCCCAGAATCAAGAATCCACGCATCCGACTGTTTTGCAGATTCTTCTATCACTAGAGCATAATCCTCATCAGAGCTGCTCATATCAACTTCAGCAGCGTTAGCTTCTTTGCGATTCGGAGGCTCGCCTCGCTTCTTCCTAGGACAATCTGTCTTCCAATATCCCTTCCCCTTGCAGTAATTACAAACATCATCAGGTTTTGGGCCCCTCTTGCCAGAGGATTTTGTCTTCTTCTGTTTACTGCTAGAACCCCTGTTGCCTTCCACAACCAAACCTGCCGTCTGATTATCTGTACCACTATTATCGCTTGCCTTACGACGTAACTTTCTAGTTTTGAGCGAGGATTTCACCTCCTCTAGAGTCACCGTCTCCTTATCATTGATATTAGAGTCAACGTAGTGCTCAAATGATAAAGGCAAGGAAACAAGAAGCATTAATGCAGCATCCTCATCATCAACCTTAGCATCTATATTACGCAGTTAAAGTAATAAAGATGTAAATCTATCTAGGTGATCCCTAATGGGCGTACCTTCCTGCATTCGGAGAGAATATAGCCTCTACTTCAGATATAGCTTGTTGGTCAATAATAGTGTCAAATACATGTCTTCCAACGCAAGTCACAAAACACCTCCGGAATCGGTATCTGAAATATCCGCTAGAACATCATCATCTAGACACCTGATGATCTTAGAGTGGGCCCTCTCATCTAGCTCGATCAGATTTGCCTCTTCCTTCTCTGCTATCTTCTTCGCTTTCTCCGAACCTTCTGCTGTTGCAGCCGCGACAGCACCGGTGGGAACGGCTACTGCTTTGCCCTTTGAATCCTGACGATCCATGATTGCAGCAGCCACTGGAGCCCACAAGCCCTTGTCTCTCAACAAGGCTTTCATCTTGATTTGCCAAAGAAAAAAACTATTCTTATCGTTAAACTTGTCGACCGGTGATTCAGTTCCTGATCCCATCTTTTTCTGCGCGGAACAACCCCAGACCTTCCTTAACCTGACCGGCTCTGATACCAGTTTGTTAGAACATAGTCTTTGTAGACGATAGAAAACAAGCAACAATCACACAACACAAGAATATACTTGGTTCACCAACTTAGCTACGTCCACGAGCAGAGGGAGAGAATATTATTATTTTCTGGAAATCAACCGATTACAATATATAATCTAATGCACAAATTCTTGGCAAAGAATTCACAGCTGTGCAAACCCTAGATCTAGAGAAACAGATGAGCAAAAGGAACTAACTAATATGGTTGGGGGTAGGCTTATTTATATGCCTTACTCCTAGCCCTGCAGTGTTTTAACCCTAAATCAGATCTGGCCGCTCAAAAAATCGGATCCGCCTACCGCGCGATCTCCCCCTTTGGGAGCGCGATAGCCCGCTTCAACAAGGGCGTGATCGCCACCATGGGGCGCGCGATCGCTCGGTTTGTCCAGTAGCTTAGCGCGACCGCTCCCTCAGCTGTGGGCAACTGCTCCCATCAGATGTTCAGGAATTCTGAATTTTGTTTGTTTAATCCCCTAATTTAGGCGTCCCCAACTTAGATGGCATCAAACCCAACACTTGCACCAAAAAAAAAACATTACCCCTCCTCTCCCCTCTCCCCTCACACACACACTTTGTCTCTCTCTCTTGAACTTTCTCTCTCTACCCCATCTTCTTCCTTATCTTTCATAACACAAAAAACTTCTCCACTTCAGTGATCAGAGAGGACTGAGCGGTAGCAAGAAGGCCCAACATTTGAATGGCCCTTAGGGCTTCAGCCACCGTCAGGCTCCCCCTCCCCCATCCTTCCTCCGCCACTTCACCACCCAGAACCACCTCCTCCTTTTCTCCCTTTCAATCTCCTCCCGGTGGCCATGGACCTCAACTGAGACATGATTCCTCTATCTTGCTCCTCCCTACTACAACCGCCCTCTCTCTCCTGGCCCTCTTCACCACCGCTCCCAATGAAGCCAAAGCTCTCAACCTCTCCAAAGAACATATTGTCTCCTCTCTCACTCAAGTAAGAAAAATCCCCATTTTCTATTTCAATTCCTTGATCAATTACTACCCATTTCTCTAATTTGACATAAACAAACACTTTTAACATGATTCTGTAACTTTTATTGCCCAATTTGAGCAATACCCTTTTTAATATATTATTGTTTTGGGGGTAATTTTGTAGGTGGATGAGACAATTGATTATGAAGATGATAGTGGAGGGTGGAGGGGGGGTGATTCTGAGTGAGCTGATCGAGGATGTTTTGGTTAGGGTTAGTAAGCTCATATTTCCTGTAGATCTCTATGTATTGGAGATGGACACGGATCCTAAGGCTCCCATTTTGTTAGGGAGGCCATTCATGTCAACTGCTCGTACCAAGTTGGATGTTTCTAATGGGTCGTTGACTATGGAGTTTGATGGGCAACGAATGGAGTTTAATATTTTTGATGCCATGAAATATCCTAAGGATGTCCATTCGGTGAATTTCATTGATGTAGTTGAGCCCATAGCTCAAGAGGTGTTCGATGTGTGTATGAAGGAGGCGGTGATGAGCCTTTCTGAGGATGCCATGTATGCCTCGTCACCGGGTCATGGTCGTGTGCAATTGGAGGTGCCACTGGAGAAACCTTTCCATCTATTGAGAAGGCACCTGTGCTTGAATTGAAACCCCTACCTGAGAATTTGAATTATGCTTTCTTGGGTGAAGGGAAAACACTTCCTGTGGTGATCTCTAGTGTTCTGACGGAGGACCAAGAGAAGAGATTGGTTGATGTGATCCGGGTTCGAAAAGAAGCAATCAGGTGGACTATTGCCGACATCAAATGTATAAGTCCTTCTTTATGTACGCACCGGATCTTGTTAGAAACTTGATGTTATTTCTAAGGGAATTGAAGTTGATAAAGCTAAAATTGATGTTATTTCTACACTTCCTTACCCTACAAATGTGCGTGAAGTGCGGTCTTTCCTTGGTCATGCGGGGTTTTACCGGCGCTTCATAAAAGACTTTTCAAAGATTACTACACCTCTATGCACTTTGTTGCAAAGAGGTTGATTTTAAATTTGATGATAATTGCAAAAAGTCTTTTGATGAGTTGAAGGGTAGATTGACATCTACCCCCATAATTCAAGCCCCCAATTGTCTATCCTTTTTAAGATCATGTGTGATGCTAGTGACTATGCTGTGGGGGCAGTTTTGGGTCCAAAAGTGGATCGTGCTTCTCATGTAATTTATTATGCATCCATGACTTTGAATGAGGCACAAAGAAATTATTCTACTACTGAAAAAGAGATGTTAGCGGTTGTTTTTGCATTAGAAAAATTTAGGTCCTACTTGATTGGAACTAAAATCATTGTGTATACCGATAATGCTGCTCTTAAGTACTTAATGTCAAAAAAAGAGGCGAAACTGAGGCTCATTCGGTGGATACTCTTATTGAGTGAATTTGACATAGAGGTTAAGGATAAGTGCTTTCCTTTACTTCTCATGGAATTTCTCACTTCACTTCTCCCCCTCGTTACCAAGAACATAGTGGCTACTCAGAACGTCGCCATCATCACATATTGAAATTGGCCTCACCCATGCCTCCTGCTATCCTATCAACATAATGCCTACCCCCCACACTCAGTCTCTTGTCTCCATTCTCAAAACTTCACAATAATTCTCCCAACTATCTCAAACTTCGCAGCTTTGGCTGCATATGCTATCCTTGGCTTCGCCCATATACCTCTGATAAAGTTGATCCACGTTTGGCTACTATGCCACTCAGAGCGCCTACTATTGCCTCGACCCCATCACCCACAAAATTTTCGTTTTCCGTCATGTTAAATTCATAGAAAACGTTTTCCCCTTCTCTCACACATCTAACCCTATCACCTCGCCCACAACTCCTGATGAATGGTGCACTCATTACCTGCTTATACACTCTCCCAAACATTCGATCACCCCTCGACTCCAACATATTCTGCCTCAAGGGGCATCCGCACCCTCTCTTGGGGGCGTTCATACCCCTCCACCAGAGCCTTCGACCACTTCTCGGCCTCAATGAGCGGCCGCACCCTCCTTAGAGGCGATCGCACCTCTACCAGATCCATTAGCTATCTCTCGGACCAATGAGGCGGCCGCACCTTCTACAGACCCCAACCTCGCCAACGACCATATTCCCTCACCGACCTCTCCTCCTCCCTCTACTCAGCATAACACCCACTTACAAAACAACATTCGTAAACCCATCCAAAAAATCAACCTCCATCTCTCTCTTAACAACTCCCAAACCGAATCAACCACCACTGCCCAAGCCTTAAAAATCCCTACTTGGCATGTCGCCATACAAGCCGAATATGATGCTCTACTTCACAATCATACATGGGATCTTGTGCCTTCCTCTCATTCCCAAAATGTTGTTGGGTGTAAATGGGTCTTTCGCGCTAAACATAATCCTGATGGCATGTCTCTCGTCATAAAGCTCGTCTCGTTGCCAAGGGCTTTCATCAACGTCCATGTGAGCACCCCAACCCGGGACCTAACGCGTATCCCGAGCTTGAGAAGCCCAAACTAAGAAATCCCATCTTAATTTTTAAAAACTTTTATTTCCCCTTAAAAGAAAAACAATTCTCAAACTTCCCATAAACAGAATCAACTGATAACCTCTCCACTTGGAGGAATTTCAATAACAATTTCAACAAACCACGATCTGATCAATTACATCTAAAACCCCCCAAATAACTTTGTTTTACAAAAGAGTTTTATATACAACTTTCCAAAAGAGTAATACTTAATAAATACTCCCAAACAACCTACTCATATACATAACCTGACAAGTTCTAAAAGCAAAAGTCCACATTCTTATCCCCGGCCTCATTGGTTCAGGTCACCTGTCTCAGCACGATCTAAAACAGTAAAAGGGAAGGGGTGAGAATAAATCTCAATAAACTATTATGAATGCAGCAAGATGCCAAACAATATGCAACACATAGCATGGTCACACATAACACATTATGAAAGCGGTAAACACCTTACGTTACCTCATTTTACCTTTCCCGTCTGAACAATATGTCGTACAACGTGGGAGTAAAACTCCGCTCTTTGGTGAACTGCCCCCATGCACATTCACCGCTTATAGGACTCATACCCCAGAGATCCATATAAGAAAAGAAGATACTTATATGACCCTTATTCAGAGTATCATATAACATCGCCGCTACCTGTAAAGCTTTTGGCTTAATACAGAAGCATTCCACCTAACTCCATAAAATCGCAACTGACTGTAAGGCTTTTGGCTCAATACAGAAGCTAGCACTCCCACTCTGTGGCCACGCAGGGACGGTCATGTATGATGAACCTTCAATCACTTATTGAACAAATCCATAATTGATTGAATTCCATTATACCCCCGAATCACATATAATATAAACACGTTCAAGCACATAATAGATACTCGAAATAAGATCAACCAAAGGGATAAGGATATAACAACATGGTAATGTATACTCATGTTAAATCAATACTATAGTGCAACATTCATTTAATACACTATGCATAATACTATCAATGAATATGACTTCAAGTAAGGTAACAATATAACCAAATAATCCACACTTGGGATACAATATAACAATATGCCAGATAATTCACACTTGGGATACAATATAATAATAAGCCAAATAATCCACACTTGGGATATCAAGGTACCCACATAATCAATAATTCCACAATTGGAATAACAATGGCACAATGTGATACATATACATTTCTAACTAACGCAATAGTGTAACCTATAGCTTTAACACTATTCAAACTAATCACCAAGGATATGGGAGCAAATAAGGTCACCATGTACCCTAAACCATTCCTACGTAGTCATTACACATCCTTGAATAACCTTTATAAAAGTCCAAGACCTAATTCCCAAGTTTGAACCACTTTGGTGAAGTTACAAATCAAGCTTATCAACCATTTTCCGGACAATATTTAAACTACTTCCACAATTCCATTTTGACCAAATAAGACATCATGGTGTATCCAAAGTATTCTACTTTAATCCAAGTTAAAGAGGATTCATTGACATCCTAAGATGATTAGGTTTATATATCTTTAAAAATAGTTAAGAATCATGAGGAGTGGTTTTCGTAGGAATCAGCAAGAAAGAAAAACTGGAGGAACATCTGATGACATGGGCGACCGCCCAAGGAGGCATGCGCGACCGCCCAAGCAAGGGGTAAAAGGGGGTGAAGTTTCTGTTGTCATGGGCGACCGCCCAAGGGAACATGGGCGACCGCCCAAGCACTGGAAATTGAAGGCCATGAAGCTGAACACATGGGCGGCCGCTCAGCCCCACATGGGCGACCGCCCAAGCCTAAATTCCTCTAACCATTTCATACCTCTTCCAAACCAATCCCAACACTAACTAGCATCATTTTAGTATTCAAAATCTATGCCAACCATTCCAACCAACTAAGATAAACCTAACCCTTTCACTTACTTAGTTAATTCTCACATTTCACTACACAATTCATGTCTAACATCATTACTTCACAATTACCATACTCTTTTACTTTTCAACAATTTCCATTAGCATTAATAACATCCCAAAATCTTTATACCACTTAGATCAACCATTCTACCTCTAACCCATACATTCCAACACTAACCAAAACCTTTTAGTACCAAAACTTTATTCCATTTTAATCATGCAACCATTTATTGTAAACCATTAACACCATAAACCCATTACTAATCATTTTCTTCACTTTCCACTTCTAGTAAATTGGCCAAAATCCACATTCAACACTTAAAGTTAATTCATTTTCATCCTAACTCTTCATAAAAATCAAAGACATAATAGGAGCACCTAAAGTCAACAAATAATATAAAATGCATATAATGGAATGCTAAATTAGTGCCTAGGGTTAGGGTCGTTACATCCCCCTTAAAGAAAATTTGCCCCGAATTTTAAACTTGCTTACCTTAATGATCAAATAAAAAAAATTTACCTCTCACGTATTTCAAATTACAACTTTCAAATAGTTTCCTCAATAGTATGATTCTTCTATACATTTTCACAACCCGATTACTCTAGGATTTCAATTTCCTAAACTACAATTCTAATAACTCTCAACGGTTCTCCCGCATAAGTCCAATCCGTCTAATCATCATTAGTGGGAGAACTCCATACAAACGAGGGATCATGCAAATGATTTTTTCATACCAAGCTTCACACAGCACCACTTCAATGCTAAACTAAAACTGCTATTATACACAACTCGCTAAGGTTAATTAAACTCCTCAAGTTGAAAGGAAGTCCATAACACAACACACAACCTATTCTTCAAGAATCTGGATAGTCCTCTAATCTCTTCCTTTCGAGTAACTAAATCCTCCAAACTCTTAGGATCGGTAACAAATCCCAAAAGGGAGCTTCAAAAAGATAAGGTTCCCACTTAAATAACGCAACACAATTGCAGCCACTCTCGAGTAGAGGATAAGAAAATTCCGCTTTATCTAAGTTAACTTCCTCGAAACATACACTATTACTTCCCATTTCTCATAATATCACAACCTAATCTTCCTTTAATACGTACTTACAATTCACAAAGTTCTCACATCCCCTAGGTAAAGTAAGGATCGAATCTATAGTCAATCTATTCTCCATCTCTATCAATATCAATATGATTCATCCTTATTACATCCTACACCATTGATATATCCTTTAGAGTTAACCTAATCAACGATTTTACAATTCTCAAGAATTCCCTAAAAATTCCTTCGGTAGCACTTGCCAACCCCAAAGATCACGGACACAATCCTCGTAAGATCCATGGTAACATCCAAGCTTAAGACTATAGAACCCAAAATTTGGAATCTTCTCGAGTCAACTCACATTAGCTAAACTTTGCATACAAGGACTTCTCACAAAGGATCATCAACCCAACCCTCAAATGATTTTCATGATCTTCCCGAAACTTTAATTAAACATAGAAGTCATCAATCATAATTGCCATAAAGCCAACAAAATAAGGATTAAAATTCTGCTTACCATACCCAGAACCAACACATGAGATACTCCGATGGAAGCACATTTACCATCTACTCACAACTAGCACATAAAATTTTTGAAAAGACTTCTTATGCAAGTCTAACACATACCAAATACCCTTCACACTTTTAACCAAAATTTCCACCTTTAATGCCTATATATAACAAGAATTCCACATAAAAGTTTATCTATATCAAATACCAATATAAGTAAATTAGGCATATAAAAGGAGACTCACTTCTTATGACAGTCTACCAATGCACAACAACTACTTACCCATCCAGGTCAAGTATATCTCAAAATCACAAGTTGGTAATCATACCAAATCAACTGGCAATACATGCCCAGCTATAACCACATCACCATCGTGGTAAACCAAAGAAGATTCGAGGTACTCTCTGTTGGGATTTGGATCCTAAACATACAAGGAAAAAGGGGGACTAAGTCGGAGGGATTTGTTGAGGTCAAAAAGGAGTTCAAACCGGAGAAGGAGACTGAGCAGCGCCAGGCGGGCGCCTCATCTGGCCGAGGCGGGCGCCTCAAGGGCCGAGGCTGTGGCCGAGGTCCTTCCTTCGCGAGGCGGGCGCATGGAGGGCTTGGGGCGGGCGCCTCAAGCATGGCCGAGATTCTGGGTTTGATTTGTTTCCTTTGTTGATTAGAATTCTTCTTAAAATAGATTTAGGGTTTCCTTGTAACTATATAAGCATAATTTCGGCCTAGAACACATTGTAGCAACATATTAGAGAGACTAATAACATATTGGCTTGGCAATTGCCCCCGGACGTAGTTCACGAGTTGGTGAATGAACCGGGTAAACAACTCTTGTGTTCTTGTGTGTGATTGTTTCTTTCTTGTACGTGTGGGTGTGTTGATTTCTTTGTCTTGATTGCAAACGGAGAGCACCAATTTCACAACAACTGGTATCAGAGCTTTGGTTTGGTGGATTCAAAATTCTTTCATTAGTTGATTAATTTTGAATCGCGTTCTTGGGGATTTTGGTGAAGCAGTCAAGATGAAGACCCAAATCGAGAAATTCAGCGGTGTGAATTTTACGTTTTGGAAGACAAGGATTGAAGATTACCTTTATTGTAAGGATCTTCATAAGCCCTTGAAGGAGAAGCCCGAAGACATGACACAAGGAGAATGGGAGATCTTGGATCGGAAGGCGTTAGGAGCGGTAAGGAGTGCCCTAACCGACGACGTTGCACGGAACGCTATGGAGGCCAAGACAACGGTGGAGTTGCTCTGGCTTATTTGTCGGACATGTATGAGAAGCCGTCGAATATCAATAAGGTGCATTTGATAAAGAGGTTTGCGAATGCGAAGATGTCGAGAGGGCAGACAGCGGCAAGTCATATCGGCAATTTCAAAGGTATGGTGGACCAATTGAAAAGTGTTGATATTACTTTCTCCGATGAAGTGCTAGCTTGTTTTCTTCTAAAATCGTTGCCTGATAGTTGGGAGGTTACTGTCACAACGATTAGTACGTCGAAAATGGCATTGGTGTATACGGAGGTTAGAGATCTCGTCCTGCAAGAGGAGTTGCGAAGGAAGGAGAAAAGGGGAGAATCGTCCGTAGATGGGGCTGCACTTAGGGTGGAGAGAAAAAGGGGTGGACCTAAGGGGAAAAAGGTCAAGTGCTACAATTGTGGTGAATTGGGGCACATCGGTTATGATTGTCGGGAAAAAGTGGTGGTGCGCGCGTGGTGGATGATGGTGGTGATGTATTAATCCTAGGGGAGGAGCGGTCGGGTGAAGATTTGGTGTTGGATTCTGGAGCTTCTTGTCATGCTAGTGGGGATGCAGAATCAATGAGACGTTACAAAACCGGAGATTTCGGGGTTCTCTATCTTGGTGATGGTCAACCATTGAAGATCAAAGGTAAAGGGGATGTGATGATGAAGACACCTAATGGGGCTGTTTTACAACTACACGACGTGATGCATGTTCCGGATTTGAGGAGAAGGGTGATTTACGTAGGACAACTTGACAAAGTGAAGGATATGGTGTTTCTTTCATTGGTGGGTCTTGGGAAGTCACAAAAGGGGCTAAGGTGTTGGCTCGTAGGGTTAAGGGGAAGACGTTGTACTCTACCTACAATGTCGTTTTCGTTCCGGTGGGAGCAAGAGGCTTAAGAACCGGCTGTTGGTGTAAAAAGGGAGACATCAAGAAACGGTATGTTGGGAGGACACAAAGTTGATCAACGCGGTGTGGATGTCCAAGGGCCCTAACAGAGAGCGGATTCAGACCAAGAACAGTCGATGCAAGAAACAAGGTGTGTCCAAGTTTCAAGGGGAGGCATTGCGAGGAAGGTGGGTCTGGAGGGAGAAGGCGAAGTTAGACTTGCGGGGAGAAATCAAGGTAGAAGCTGATTTGGGGAGGCAAGAACGATCTAACACGGGGAGGTTGAAACGTCGCTTGGTTTCAACTCGCCTTAGTACTTGAGGAGAGGTGAGGTAGTGTCAAGCCAATATGGATGAGGGGGAAATGTGTTCGAAGGTCATTACTCCGTGGTGGGAGTTGATGGGTGATTCTATGTTTGTTAGTTTAGTCTCCGGTGGGAGATTGTTGGGATTTGGATCCTAAACATACAAGGAAAAAGGGGGACTAAGTCGGAGGGATTTGTTGAGGTCAAAAAGGAGTTCAAACCGGAGAAGGAGACTGAGCAGCGCCAGGCGGGCGCCTCATCTGGCCGAGGCGGGCGCCTCAAGGGCCGAGGCTGTGGCCGAGGTCCTTCCTTCGCGAGGCGGGCGCATGGAGGGCTTGGGGCGGGCGCCTCAAGCATGGCCGAGATTCTGGGTTTGATTTGTTTCCTTTGTTGATTAGAATTCTTCTTAAAATAGATTTAGGGTTTCCTTGTAACTATATAAGCATAATTTCGGCCTAGAACACATTGTAGCAACATATTAGAGAGACTAATAACATATTGGCTTGGCAATTGCCCCCGGACGTAGTTCACGAGTTGGTGAATGAACCGGGTAAACAACTCTTGTGTTCTTGTGTGTGATTGTTTCTTTCTTGTACGTGTGGGTGTGTTGATTTCTTTGTCTTGATTGCAAACGGAGAGCACCAATTTCACAACACTCTCTCATAAGAGCAGAAACCTCAAACACATAAAACAATTCTCACGCAATGTATGCCACATAGAAGCAAAATGCGATGCCAAACATAAATGATATGAAACAGGATCTATAAGAATATGACCCCTAACTCCTGAGACAGGGAATATACCTCTAGTGACCTCTGAGGGAGCTATCTCTCCTAGACCCGAGACACATACTCGACCTTGGACCTTCCCTTTTGGTTTCCCTTCATTATCTCTTTTGGTACCACCTCTTTGTTGTCCACCCAGCTGACTGCTGCTTGAAGCTCGTCCCCGCTGCAACTTTGGGCAATATCTCCTAAAGTGTCCCATCTCTCCACACTTAATACACCTGCCTTGCTTACTCCAACACTGATCTTCGGTATGTCCAATCCTCTTGCAAAATTTACAAATCATCCCATACTGTCTGGATATTGGCATAGATGAAGAAGCTACAACAAGTTCCCCTCTCACACTATCTGAAGTTGAAGCCCTTGGTTTTCCTCTGGTGATTTTGGATCCTTGTCCTAGATACTTTGGTTTATTTCTAACCCCACTTCCGGATCTTTCACTTTTTTCCTCAATGTCATTTTCGATCTTATATGCTCTATCTATGGTTGTCTGATAATTGGTGAAGCTATCAATCAATAATTTCTTCCTAAACTCAATCCTCAAACCTTTTACAAACCTATAAACTCTTCTCGCTTCATGCGATACCAAATGAGGGCAACACCGAGTCAATTCCTCAAACCTGACTGAATACTAATCCACCGTCATGTTCCCTTGTTCTAGTCCTAAGAATTCGATCTCCTTCTTGTCTCTTGTAACCATTGAAATGAAATAATCCTCGAACTGCTGGGTGAAATTATCCCAAGTCGGAGGCGTATGATTCCGCTCCCAACTTCCCTTCAAAATCTGCCACCACTGATCAGCTGGACCTTCAAGTTTGAAAACGGCATATCTAACTTTCTCTTCGTTGCGACTCTCCATAACCTCAAAGATTTTGTTCATTTCTGCTAACCATTTTTCTGCCTTTAACAGATCCGGATCTCCATTAAAGCTCGGTGGATTCATCTTCACAAACCTTTCCAATTCATCACTTTGACATCCTTTAGATTGATTCAGAGCTGACCCTCGAGTTTCCATATTCTGTACAAACACCCTAAATAAGCTTATCATCTCTTCATTCCGAATTCCACTTGTTCCCATATTTCCTTCATTTTCTGGAACCTTTCGCTGGTCATCATTGCTTCCGGCCATTAGAACGAACTCCTGCATTAAACACTCAGCGTCAATTACCACACACTCCCCCTTAGTTTAGACATCTACCCTTGACCTCTAAACTAAGCTCTGATACCAACTGTGAGCACCCCAACCCGGGACCTAACGCGTGTCCTGAGCTTGAGAAGCCCAAACTAAGAAATCTCATCTTAATTTTTAAAAACTTTTATTTCCCTTTAAAAGAAAACCAATTCTCAAACTTCCCATAAACAAAATCAACTGATAACCTCTCCACTTGGAGGAATTTCAATAACAATTTCAACAAACCACGATCTGATCAATTACATCTAAAACCCCCAAATAACTTTGTTTTACAAAAGAGTTTTATATACAACTTTCCAAAAGAGTAATACTTAATAAATACTCCCAAACAACCTACTCATATACATAACCTGACAAGTCCCAAAAGCAAAAGTCCACACTCTTATCCCCGACCTCACTGGTTCAGGTCACCTGTCTCAGCACGATCTAAAACAGTAAAAGGGAAGGGGTGAGAATAAATCTCAATAAGCTATTATGAATGCAGCAAGATGCCAAACAATATGCAACACATAGCATGGTCACACATAACACATTATGAAAGCGGTAAACACCTTACGTTACCTCATTTTACCTTTTCCGTCTGAACAATATGTCGTACAACGTGGGAGTAAAACTCCGCTCTTTGGTGAACTGCCCCCCATGCACATTCACCGCTTATAGGACTCATACCCCAGAGATCCATATAAGAAAAGAAGATACTTATATGACCCTTATTCAGTGTATCATATAACATCGCCGCTACCTGTAAAGCTTTTGGCTTAATACAGAAGCATTCCGCCTAACTCCATAAAATCACAACTGACTGTAAGGCTTTTGGCTCAATACAGAAGCTAGCACTCCCACTTTGTGGCCACAGAGGGGACGGTCACAGGTATGATGAACCTTCAATCACTTATAGTACAAATCCATAATTGATTGAATTCCATTATACCCCCGAATCACATATAATATAAACAAGTTCAAGCACATAATAGATACTCGAAATAAGATCCACCAAAGGGATAAGGATATAACAACATGGTAATGTATACTCATGTTAAATCAATACTATAGTGCAATATTCATTTAAAATACTATGCATAATACCATCAATGAATATGAATTCAAGTAAGGTAACAATATAACCAAATAATCCACACTTGGGATACAATATAACAATATGCCAGATAATCCACACTTGTGATACAATATAACAATAAGCCAAATAATCCACACTTGGGATATCAAGGTTCCCATAATCAATAATTCCACAATTGGAATAACAATGCCACAATGTGATACATATACATTTCTAACTAACGCAATAGTGTAACCTATAGCTTTAACACTATTCAAACTAACCACCAAGGATATGGGAGCAAATAAGGTCACCATGTACCCTAAACCATTCCTACGTAGTCATTACACATCCTTGAATAACCTTTATAAAAGTCCAAGATCTAATTCCCATGTTTGAACCACTTTGGTGAAGTTACAAATCAAGCTTATCAACCATTTTCCGGACAATATTTAAACTACTTCCACAATTCTATTTTGACCAAATAAGACATCATGGTGTATCCAAAGTATTCTACTTTAATCCAAGTTAAAGATGATTCATTGACATCCTAAGATGATTAGGTTTATATATCTTTAAAAATAGTTAAGAATCATGAGGAGTGGTTTTTGTAGGAATCAGCAAGAAAGAAAAAACTGGAGGAACATCTGATGACATGGGCGACCGCCCAAGGAGGTATGGGCGACCGCCCAAGCAAGGGGTAAAAGGGGGTGAAGTTTCTGTTGTCATGGGCGACCGCCCAAGGGAACATGGGCGACCGCCCAAGCACTGGAAATTGAAGGCCATGAAGCTGAACACATGGGCGGCCGCTCAGCCCCACATGGGCGACCGCCCAAGCCTAAATTCCTCTAACCATTTCATACCTCTTCCAAACCAATCCCAACACTAACTAGCATCATTTTAGTATTCAAAATCTATGCCAACCATTCCAACCAACTAAGATAAACCTAACCCTTTCACTTACTTAGTTAATTCTCACATTTCACTATCACAATTCATGTCTAACATCATTACTTCACAATTACCATACTCTTTTACTTTTCAACAATTTCCATTAGCATTAATAACATCCCAAAATCTTTATACCACTTAGATCAACCATTCTACCTCTAACCCATACATTCCAACACTAACCAAAACCTTTTAGTACCAAAACTTTATTCCATTTTAATCATGCAACCATTTCTTGTAAACCATTAACACCATAAACCCATTACTAATCATTTTCTTCACTTTTCACTTCTAGTAAATTGGCCAAAATCCACATTCAACACTTACACTTAAACCATTAACATCCACAATTACTTTATACTACTCTTCTTTCAACTTAGATCACCATATTACAACCAAAATCAATTCAACCTTGACTAAATCATTTCAATTCAATTAACCTTATTTAAATTACCAAACATCCTTTTCTTTCAACAAGATATTCAATAACACATAAAGTGAGCAATTATTAGAAGGAAGTCATAATAACTTACATTAGCAATATGAGATGGAACCACGATTTTTCTAGCTTGATGTGTTCCCCTCGTTGACCCGAACACGAAAGTACACCCGGATTGAAAAATGGAGAAGGATTGGATTTATTGTGATTTTTAGAAAGAAAAGAGATTGAAGGAGGTTTTCCATGGAGGAGTTGAAAGAAAATGGAAGAAGATGATGAAAAAGGAGGATGATGAAATGGGATGGGGAAAGTATGGGGAAATTTGACTAAAGAGGTGATGAGAGCAAAAGAAGGGGTATGGCCCCCCATGCCAAATAAATGAAGTCTTTCCATTTTCTACACTCAAGCCCCTAAAGTTTAAAGAATGAACTTACTACTCAAATTCTTTACACAACACACCTTGACTACAAATCATATTTTATTTACTTTCAATTATTATAACTTCCCCACAACACTTTATATTTATTTTATTTAGCCCCTATATCATTAAAGTTAATTCATTTCCATCCTAACTCTTCATAAAAATCAAAGACATAATAGGAGCACCTAAAGTCAACAAATAATATAAAATACATATAATGAAATGCTAAATTAGTGCCTAGGGTTAGGGTCATTACAGTCCAGGTCTTGACTATTCTGAAACCTTTAGCCTAGTTGTCAAACCTACCACCATTCGTATTGTTCTCTCGATTGCCACTATGAACTCCTGGCCTCTTCGTCAAGTTGACATATATAATGCATTCCTTCAGGTTTCCCTTACACAGAGGATGTTTTCATGATACAACCTCCTGGTTTTGTCAACTCTGCTCTTCCGTCTCATGTTTGCAAACTTCGTCAAGCTATTTATGGTCTCAAGCAAGCCCCTCGTGATTGGTATAATGAACTCAAAACCTATCTTCTTTCTCTTTGTTTCAAAAACTCCATCCCTGATTCCTCTCTGTTTGTTCTTCGTCATGGTCATGATCTTTTCTATCTTCTTGTGTATGTTGATGATATCATCATTACTGGTACCAACTACTCTCTTCTTGATAGCTTTATCTCTTCCTTCTCCTCTCGGTTCGCTTTAAGGATCTTGGTTCTCTCTGCTACTTTCTTGGGGTTGATATTCTTCCGCATCCTCACGGTATACTTCTTTCTTAATATAAATATATCCTAGATATTATTTCTCGTGCAAAAATGTCAGAAGCCAAACCTGTGTCCACACCTACGGCCATTCATCCCCCTCTCTTGGTCAACTTGGGTTCTCCCCTTAAGAATCCCTCTTACTATCGCGCACTCATTGGTAGTCTTCAATATCTCTCTCTCACTCGTCTAGATATCTCGTTTGTTGTCAATCGTCTCTCTCAGATTCTTCATTATCCCACAGAGGATCATTGGGTTGCCCTCAAACGACTCCTTCATTATCTTGTTGGTACTTCATCTCAAGGTCTACTCCTCCGTTGCTCGTCCTCATTCACACTTCATGCTTTCACTGATGTCGATTGGGCAGGTGACGAGGACAGTTTTCACTCTACTATTGGTTACAATATTTACTTGGGTTGTAACCCCATTTCTTGGAGTTCTCGTAAACAGCGCACACATGCTCGCTCTTTTACTGAGGCTGAATATATGGTTGTTGCTGCTACTATTGCGGAAGTTCTTTAGGTTCAAAATCTTCTCCAAGAACTGTCCGCCCCTCACACTACAACTCCTATTTTCTATGATAACCTTGGTGCTACCTATGTTCACTCCAAAATGAAGCACCTTGGTCTAGTCTAGCATTTCGTTCGTGAACATGTTCAGAATAGTCACTACGTGTTTCTCATATTTCGGGTGATGATCAATTGGCGGATGCTCTCACGTAACCTCTGGCTCTTGCTCGATTTAATTCGATTCTCTCAAAGATAGGTTTCACCTCTCGGGCGCCTATGTCTATATTGCGGGGGCATGATAAAGATAATATAGATCAAGAATCACAGTTCAAATATTCTTCTTAGTCTATTATTATTTGTACATATAGTTTCCTTATAGAATTATATAATTATGGTTATTGATTGTATACTTATTAGAATAGAACTATGTTACTTGGTCCTAGCATTATATAATTATGGTTATTGATTGTATCCTTATTAGAATAGAAGTATGTTACTTGGTCCCTAAATAAACTCTTATATATCAACTTTATCAAGGGTTAATTGCAATTTAGGGCCTGATGTCGAGGAGGCGGTCTCGAAATGGGGCCCCATGTCTAAATTTGTCAATTCAGGGCTCAATATCTAAACTTTCGTCAATTAAGGGCTTTTTGACGGATTTTGTTAGAAAAGTCAGTTAAGTAACATGTGTCATGCATGTGCTGGACTAGTTGGATTAAATTGAAATGCAAATTAGTTATTAAGGACTGAAATGTAAATTTTTAAAAATTGATGACTGTTACAAAATATTTTTTTTAAAATAATATTTTTTGAAAATATAATATATTGTGAATTGGAATTAAGTTTTGGGTTTAATTCTTTTGGTTTTTGATGTGGTTTTATTTTGTTTGGTTAAGTGATGGGTTTTAATTTTGTTGGGAAAGAAGTGGTGGTTGGATGGTGGTCATGGTTGGGCGGTGCCGGCAAATGAATGATGGTGATGGTTAGGTAGTGGCGATAATCAAATGGTAGTGAGTGGCTTAATCACGTCTGGGTTTATTTGTGGCTGATTTTATTTATTTCACCCCCACTTTTAATTTATTTCAATTAGACCCTTAAATTTAAATATCAATGCAAACTAACCAAATCAGTTAATCACGTGAGTGGCACATACTATTTAATCGTATTTTTAACGAAAATTGTCAAAAAACCCTGACAAAAAAAATTAGATATTGAGCCCTGATTTGACAAAATTTAGATGGGGCCCCGTTTCGAGAACACCCCCTCGACTTCAAGCCATAATTTGCAATTTGTCCCTTTATCAATGTGAACAAATAATTACGTTCTTTCAATTATTCTCTCTCTATTACCATTCAACAATATGAATACGGAGTATAAGCTTATTGGCTATAAGCATTGCCAACATGTTTTAATCATCCATGATATAGGTCTCCGGTGACTTGCAAACATGTTTTAATCATCCATGATATATGTCTCCGGTGACTTCCGTCCACCATTGTTATTGTTCTTGTTACTGCATATTTTGGAGACAACTTCACCAAATGATGCACATTGTCTATAGAGTCCTGCCAGACCCGTCTCAATAATTATAGAGGTTGATGCTACCAAGCCAAATCTGGTTGCACAGGACCTTCGAACACCAAGAATCAGGATACCACAGTTATTCTCTTTGTTAGGTCACCTACACACATGCAAACACGTCAACTAAGCCGGGGTGGCTCCGGCAAAACCCCTCCGGCGTGAAAGTAAGAAATACTGGTCTCAAACAGGTAAACAACAATGGAGCTTTAGAGAGAGAAAGAGCTTAGAGGTAGTGAGAGAACGTACCAATGTTATTCTTCCTAAAAGCTTAAATACTCCCATGCAACATGTGCCTTGCACATGGTGGACACTTGTCAATCATTCACCTAGAGTGCCAACCACCCCAAAGTTAGTGGAAAAACACTATTCATCATGTCAAATCAACCCATATTTGATGGTTATAGTGGGTCCAACTGACAGTCAAAACATCATTCGGAGTCACTAGTCACGTAGGTCGCCCAGGCGACAATCAAAGCATAAGGCGGCAAGCTTAAGGTTGCCGCCAACTCATACACCCTTCTTGCTAGACTCCTGCCTTGGGTATTGTCATTCAGTCGTTTAGGAACTCGCATATCTATCTCGATTGGTCTTACTCTCACACGCTGGCCTTCATAGGCCGCCTTATTACCTATGTCGCCTCATCGTTCTCGGCCCAGTTTATTACACGTGCCAACACTTTTAGCCCATTTAGCCATGGTGGGCCTAAGTTGTTCAGACCCAAATCATTTTCTATAATCACATCAGAGGTCCTGTGCTAAATTGAATATAGGGCCCTTAATATATATAAAAAAAATACAATACATAGTAAATCTAAATTGAATATATATATATATATATATATATATATATATATATATATATATATATATATATATATATATATATATATATATATATATATATATATATATATATATAATACAATATACTATAGTAAAAGAAAAAAGAACATGTTGAACACCTCTGTGGGAATTCGATCTTAACACCTCAGGTATATATATAATGAAAGTTATCCAACCAAGTCATCAACAAAACTTGTCATGGTATAACACCTAAATTTATATATTTAGTACTAGCATTTTTGGGCTAAGTTTTAGGAATTGAGGAAAATATGAGACCCTATAAAATTATGGACCTTGTGCAATTGGGTTCCTTGCACACCCACAAAATCGGGCCTGTGTCCTTCTTTCAATGGTGTTGACAGCTGTGATGGTCTGATTTCAGCTATAGTGTCTGCTGCTGCAGCACAAGTTGCCAAGATATACAATAGATTATGAGAGCAAAACAAGAGGGTTGACTCTTGCTTTGACCATGATTCCACGAATTAATGAATATCTTGGGAAACTACCATAGGTTATACATGATTGTTCAGTAATAGATCTAACTAATTTTCTTACTAAGTTTTTGTTAAGTGACAAACACCGTGTAGGGAGAGATTTGGAACTGCAACCAAGCTTTGTTGCAGTGCTCCCGTAAGTGTAAAATATTTGTAATACTTGTAAATATTTCCCTACAAAATATAAAATATTTATGCTAAAATCTGGGAGAAACGCGTTTCTCCATAACTTACGGAGAAACGGAAACGCGTGTCGCGACAATGCAGGCGAGGCTTTTGAATATCAGGAAGAGCATGAAAGTGATATCCAGAAACGCCCAGAAATGAATATCAGAAACTTTCAAAATGTTTCTACGGATATTCATTTGATGGTTTCTGATATACATTTGAAGGTTTTACGGATATCCAGAAACCTTCAATAAGCAATTTCTGGTCTTGGCCTTGGATTTGGCTTCAAATCTATTTTTCTGGATATCCGTCCCAAAGGCTTCTGGATATCCGTTTCAAAGCTTCTGGATATTCAGAACTCTTTGAGACTGATATTCAGAATTTTTTTTCTGGTTATCAAATGCAAAACTTCTGGCTATTAAAAACACGTTTCTCCATAGTTATGGAGAAATGCGTTTCTCAGCAGACCTACTCAATATTTATAGTAGTTGTGTTATAAAATATTTTCATATATATTTTTATTTACAATTATAATATTCTGCAAGTTCTAAATATTTTAATCATAATTGCTACAAATATTGGCGTTCATTTTCTGACTCATTCAAGATTCATTTGGTTATGTCATATTCATGTTGTAGTCTACGTTTGGGGTTCAACTTTAATTATTACTCTATTATTGAAGACTTGACTTAGAATTTTAAGGTGGCAATGAAAACTACTGTACTTGATATTGGTCTGGAAAAAAATCTTTATAATTGATTTTGACAGACAAAGACCAAATATCAGGAGGAATAGAATATACTCCCTCAGTCCCGGATCTACATGTCTAGTTTGACTTTTCACGTAAATTAAGGAGAGAGTATTATATTGAAAGTGTTGTGAGTGTGAAATAAAATAGGAGAGAGATTGAGTGGAGGGAATAGTAAATTATAATGGTGTTGTGAGTATTAAAATAATGTAGGAGAGAGAATGAGTGGAGGGAATAGTAAAGATTCCTTTCTATTTTAGGAAATGTGCACGTAGGTTTGGGACGCCCAAAATGGAAAGTGTGCACGTAGGTATGGGACGGAGGGAGTAATAGACTAAAAACTCTATAAATTAATAATGTCAGAATTGATTAAATTTATTAATTTATAGAGTTATTAATTTATCAATAAATTAATAATTATTAATTTAAAGAGTTTTTAGCCGATTTGACGAATTTCAAATTTTCGTATAAACAAAATCATTGTATGTAAATAATAAGTTGAAAGATATTGGAAGTTGATGTTAAAAGAAAACAAACAATTATAGATTCGTATTTTCACTAAATTATAATATTTTTTCAATTTCTAGGAATTATTAAATATTAATTTATGATTGTAATGGACCTGAAATTATAAAGAGGTCTCGCGGATAATTATTATCTTATTATTTTATTGATATTTGCAAATTTTTTAACTAGCTCAAGTCAAGATCGAACAAATTTATTAATTTAGAGAATATGTTAATTTATCAAATATTTATTTAAAGAGTATCTTCTCCTAAAAGCGCCGGCTATCTTCATTCATTTCAGAAGGTATCCGATGAAGGCCTTAGGACCCGTGTAATCAAGAAGCGCACATGTCAAAGGGCTTCGGCTTCGAAAGGCGTCGGCTACTTTCTTACAAGACTCTGCTTGATAAACATGTCGATTATTTCTATTACTTGATTCACACAAACCCTTATCGGTTGCCTTGCTTGAGGAATAGTTTCACAAAAATGGAGACGAACCGAAATAACGTCCGATTTTTTTATAGGGAGCACAAGTAAATCCTTCCTTTTGATTGGTAAAGAGTTTCTCTGTAATAAGAAAAGGGCGGACTAAACCTAAGGCCTCCTGGTCTTGTGGTATGCTAACCGGCCTCCCTATCGGGAGGTCATGGGTTCGATCCCCCCTGTGGAATCTTTGTGGAAATATTTATACATTACACCATGAGTTTCAGGAGCCTTTGGAGTTTCCCGGGACACATCCGAGCAGTAAAGGAAGCAGCATTGCTGGGCTTGCAACCTCAGTGTGGGGAGTTTGAATCTTGGCAAGAACAGCTGGAGCAGCCAATTAATTGGTGATGTAAATGCCTTGTAGGAGGGCTCCCTTGGGGCCAGGAGTATAAGGGGTGCTGCCACCCTGACTGCATTTGGCACATCCCGCGATTTACCTCCTCCAGCACTTTATAAGGGGTGCTGCCACCCTGACTGCATCGGGCACATCCCGCGACTTACCTCCCCCAGCACTCTGAGGGGCCGGAGCCTGGGGGTCCAGGATTAGTCCGGCGTAAGTTGAGAACCTGGGTATAAAAAAAAAAAAAGGAAGGGCGGACTAAGAGTGAGTGCATCGATTGTCATTCTATAATAAGATTCTTCCTTTTTTTCTATTTTCTTTTCCTTGCTATGGTCTTCTGATAAGACCCGAAAGCGATCGATCCATCCATAAAACTCATCTTTAAATTTAATATACAATCAAGAAAAAAAATATGAACCACCAAATTATGGAAGAATGTTAGTTATAAAATCAATTTCCCTTTGTGGGGAATAATGTTTATTGATTTTAACCAAATTATCCAAGATTGACTCGTAATAGATTTGATGTGATTGTGAAATATTGGTTTGGGCCTAGTGGGCTTAGTGGGCCTAATGGGCCAGGATGGGCCATGCATGTCAAGGGTGGCGAGAAATATAAAATACTCCCTCCGTCCCAGAAAAGCTTACCCAGTTAATACGAACTCAGTTTAACCAAGTTCAACTTTGACCAAACTTTAATATCAATTTACTTATCATAATAAAAATCTAAAAATTGTTATCCATAAAATAACCAAATGGTTTATCAATAGCAATTATTAAAATTTAATTAGAATGAATAGATTGATATTAAAGTTTGATCAAAGTTGAACTCGGTTGACTTGCTACTGTAGCAACTGGGGAAGGTAATATGGGACGGAGGGAGTAGATGTTAATGGTAATCCCTCCTTAACCGGCGAGAATTACAGGTGGTAACAAGGATAAGTCGAAGTGTGAGAATGAGAATTATGCGGGAAGTGCCGTGGCGAGAAGTGACATGATGAGAATAACCATTAGGCGACAAGTATAGGGGTTCGACTAGGCGACAATACTAGCACGGGCCTGTAGCAGAGTTGTCGCCTGGCGACAATTATGACCGGTGATGGATAAGTGACTAGGGTGCTGTCACGTGTACACCCACTCCCCTGTCAGAGCATGGTGATATGACGAGGTGAACAGTAAATTCCTACCAACTCTGGGGTGGTTGGCCCATTGTCAGGGATGACTGACACGTGTCCAGCATGTGCATTACACATGCTGCATGGTAGTATATAATCCAGTGGGAAAATATCATTTGTAAGTCTCTCTCACTCTCCCTAAACTCTTTCTGTCTCTAAGTTCCATTGTTATTCGGCCACCGTTCTCTTATTCTCACGCCGGGGGGGTTTTACCGGAGCCACCCCCGGTTTAGTTCACTTTATTTGCTTGTGTGTAGGAGACGAAGATAGCCATCCCAAGAAGACCAGCCGAAGTATCCTCCATTGTAGCTGTCTGTTCAGCTCCTGTGCAACACATTTTTCTGTGTAGCATCAAGATTTATGATTTAATTTCACCGTTATATTTTACCCGATTTTGACTTTACCCATTTTACGTTATTTTCTTTTTAAAAAATCATTGTACTAGAGTAAACATTTGATCCCGACCCAGATACCATGGATTAGGACACGAAGTAGGCACGGATTTGGGGCCTAGAGAATTTTTTTTTAAAATATGATAATTAAAGTGTAAAATAATAATATTGATTGCGTGAGAAAGGTTAAACAAATATAAAATTAAATGACAAAGGAAAAACCCTCATACGAGATTCAAACCCAATGCAGAACGCACTAGATCCAAAATACCACAAGACACCTCTCGCTGGCAAAAAGATTGAACTGCCATTTTATCCAAAATCCCATTCAGCTCTCGTAACTGACATATAAAACCAGTTCGCCTGTTATAATTAAAGTATAAGAGTCACCTTTTTCACTTTTTTTTCACAAAAATAAAATAAAAATTTTAATATTTTATTATTGTTGACTCTCATATTCGGTCAAACAACAATCAAATCTTATAACTGATGTATAAGACTACTTCGCCTCTTATACATCAAGTATAAGAGTCATTTTTATCAAAAAAATAATAATTTCATTTTTAAGAAAAAAAACGCTAATATTATTTGGTCAAATCCCGATCAAACTCCTATACTTGATATATAAGACCAATTCCCCTGTTATAGTTGAAGTATAAGTGTCATTATTTCACATTTCACATTTTGTTTTTTACATAAAATCTATTCTTTTTCAAAAAAATTATTAACTTTGACTCTTATATGGTTAAACACAAGTCAGCTCTTATACCTGACGTAATACTACTTTGCCTCTTATACATCAAGTATAAGTGTTATTTTTTCACTTTTTTTTTTCATTTTTAAGAAGATTAAAGAAAAACTCTGATATTATTTGGTCTTATAATTAACATATAAGACATATTAGAAGGTTATTTAGCAAAAAAACGCAAGTGAACAGTCGTTTATATCAAATTTCATGGTCTTATAATTAACATATAAGACTAAAATTAGTTTTATATATACTACTCTTATCAGTGATTATAAGACTACTTCGTCTTTTATAATTGACTTATAAGACAATTTTTTTTAACAAAAATAAAATAAAATCAAATTTCAGTAATAACAAAGAAGTAGTTTCCTTAAGAAAAAAAGTAGTTGCCTGTAAACGATATTTAGTGAATTGTAATAACACTCAAATTTTCTCTTTCCACAAACTAATACTCCACTAAGATGATTAACAACAATAATAATTGAGTTGAAGACAAAAGAAATCAGATCTGGTAGAGGAAAATAAGATCATAAAGAGTGACGCACGCAAATCCATACTCAACTTCGGTAAATATCTAGATCTGGATACAAATTTCATAGATCTGGCCGAATGAGAAGTAACCAAAGTTGCTCAGATCTGTGATGCAGCCGGAGGAGATGGCCGGACCAATGCGAACCAGATCTGGACATAAGATATAGAGAGAGAGAGAGAGAGAGAGAGAGAGAGAGAGAGAGAGAGAGAGAGAGAGATTTTACAAAAGGACTTTCTTTAAAATTGAATAAAATATGGGCTTGGGGCCCAAGGGGAATTTTTCCGAAAAAATATCATAAGAGACATGACTCGAGATTTTTTTCTAAAATAATTCTATTTTATAATAATAATTTCCAAAATAACTCACCTTTGAAACTATTTTCCAAAATGATCATTTTTTTGGAACTCACTACATGGTGTAGCGATTTCAACATTTGACCGTTGAAACTCGCTACACCATGTAGCGAGTTTAGTACAACATGGATTAAGCGTTTGAATTAACTAACTGTAATTAACAAAGTCAAAGTCGCTACACCATGTAGCGAGTTTACGCGTACATAGAACTCGCTACATGGAGTAGCGAGTCTCAAAAAATCAGATTCCCCTTCCTAGCAACTTACAGTCTGTAAAAACAAAACAAAAACCTATGTGTGCCGCCGCCGAGTAGAACGGAGAAGAAGGAGAAATAATGTCATTGTCATTTCCATCAAATCCAAGCTTTTCATCCCCCAAATTTCGTCATTGTAAGTTTACATTCAAATTTTTTTTTACTTCATTGTGTGTTAATTTTGCTTTGATTTGAGTAATTGTTTACTAGAAAATTAGGTTTATTCAACTCAATTGTTGTTATATTTTGAACTCAATTGTTGGTATACTTTGATTTGAGTTGTTGTACATGTTGATATTGAACTCAATTAGTGTTGTTATTGAATTCAATTGTTGGTATATTTGAACTCAATTATGGTATATTTGAAATTTTGGGATTTTGAACTCAATTTGTGGGCTTTTTTTAACTTAATTGTTAGTATATTATTTCATTTAGAAGTATTTGCTATTGATGTTTCAAAGTCTCTATGTTTATATATGTATTTATTTGATATTGAAATGGGGTTTGTTTTGTTGAAACAAATGGATACCTTAATTGATCCTGGGCCTATCAATAACTCTATTTTGACTGCACATGAGGGCCACATAGCTCATTTTATTTGGGCTGGACAGCAGGTTGCTAGTCCGCTTTCATTTGGTCGTGGTGCCACCTTGCCGGATAGACTAGCACCGAGGATATTGTCGAGATTAGCCGAGAGTGGCTTTAGTGGGGTTCATTATATAGGGAGAATTCAGTACAATTATGGGTTGCTGGAGGCATTGATTGAGAGATGGCGTCCGAACACCCATTCATTCCACCTCCTAATTGGTGAGATGACTATTACCCTAGAGGATATCGACATGATTTCCGGGTTGCCGATTGATGGGGATGTTGTTACTAATGCTGACATCCCACCACTTCTAGACTAACGAGTAGTATGTCACGATCTTTTAGGGGTTGTCCCATCTCTCGAAGATATGGATGGGAGTAGTCTCATGCTAAGGTGGATTACGAGCCAGTTTCCACATTTACATGACCTCGCTGATGATACTCCCGAAGACATTGTTGATATGTATACACAGGCATATATCATGCTAGCCTAGGGTTCTACGGTGATGCCTGATCGTACGAACAACAAGGTTAGGTTGTATTATCTGCCACTTCTTCGAGAGATTTCGAGGGTCTGGATGTACAGTTGGGGTAGTGCTTCGCTGGCTTTTCTATATCGAGAGCTGTGTAGTGCGACTAACCCTCAGACGAGCCAGTGCGGTGGATTTCTCAACATTTTACAGGTATGGTTATCTCATTTTAATGTGCATTATGTTGTTGGGTTTAAGTTTGGTTTCAAATTATCAACATTATTTATAGTATTTGATATATATTTTATTGATATAGATTTGGGTTTGGGAGAGGTTGCTATGTGTGCAACCTGGAATTCGAAGGCGAAATATTGATCCTAGAAGAGCACATACATCGGGATGCATGTATACATATATCATACGTTATTTTCTCGTCGTTATAGTTTTTTTAACAGTTTCTTATAATTATTATTTTTATGAAATTTCAGGTGGATCGGATCATCATTGTATCTCAAGGAGGTTACTGCCCATAACCTGCGAGGCTATCGTGATTAGCTGGCCAAGCTAACGGATGATCAGATTGTGTGGCAGCCTTATAGAGATCGACAAGCTCCGGTTTGCGCTGCTCGAGGACGGGCCGTACGCTATGGATGGCCGGTCCTCGATATGCTTTAAGAGGATAGAGTGGCATTTGCCAGATCATGTTTTGAGGCAGTTTGGCATGCTGCAGGGGGTCTCGGTTTGCGACACTCGGAGGGACTTGCACAGAGTTGATCGGCGTGGAAATAATCTGGTGATTTGGAGTGACCGCCATCAACAATACTCCCTCCGTCCCATAGAACATTACACGTTTACTATTGAGAACGGAAAATAAGGAATAATGTTATTAAAGTAGGTGTTGTGAGTGGGAGGAGAGAGAATGAGTGGAGAGAATAGTAAATTATAATGGTGTTGTGAGTATTAAAATAATGTAGGAGAGAGAATGAGTGGAGAGAATAGTGATTTAAGGTTTCCTTTTTAGGAAAGTGGGACTTTAAAGAGGGACGCCCAAAATAGCAAAAGGGGTAATGTTCTATGGGACGGAGGGAGTATATTGCACTTTAGGGACAGTGGCAGAACTTACTGGCTGTGGGGGTCCCAGGCTTTCATGTTATGCATTACACTGATCCATTTATGATATGGTTTCAGAGCATAACGTGCATGTTTGTGCAGAACCCCCTACATATAGAGGACGCTGGATACCGGTCGGTTGCTCTTTTCCTAGAGGGCATGGTAAGTATTTACATTTTTCATTATTTTTTCTAGTTTTTTTTTTTAAAAAAACTTTAATTTATTAACTTATGCCTCATTCTTATTTTTTTTTGCTATAAAAACAGGTGCAAAACCTTCAAGGTATGCATATCACTAATGAGAAGCAGCAGCATATGTCGTATCCGCAACAATCTGAGATGTAGAGGTTGATTAGACACACGCTCACTAATATTAGGAAGCAGCAACGACTTGAGGCTGCATCACCTCCAGCACCGGTAGATCGCGTACATGGGGTAGAACCTCGACAACATCGTGTTAGACGTCATGCACAGCCACAACCACAACCACAACCACAAACACAAATGGACTTGCACGATGAGCCGAGCTCGAGACTCAGCATGATGGACTCTTTAATTATCCTTCACAATGGGGACCTACTCAGGTGGAGGAGGCAGAGGAGAGGATTAGATATGAGGTTGAGGAGGGTATTTATTCAGGTGTTTACCCTCGCCACAAGCCGAGTAAGGTAAGTGGGGTTATTAATGATGAAGATTTTGTTGACCCACGACCTAGGACTTTTCACACATCGGTATATTCGGGAAGTGGCTTTAGGGTTCCTTTATCATCCTCACGAGCGGATATTCCACCATTCTCTAATCCGTCTGTGGCTTCATCTAGTGGGGTACGTCTTACACCTGCTCAACGGGAAGAATTGATTAGAAGAGGGTCTCAGGAGCGCCATCCGACAAAGAAGTTCACCCCGGCTGCCTATGATCAAAAGTATGAGAGGAGAAATAAGTGAAACTATATTTTTATTTAGTTGTAACAAAACTTTGTTTTATTATTTGTAACAAAACTTTGGTATAATATTTTTTAGTACATTGTTTTTTGGTATATTGTACAGGTTTTACAATTTCTGAATCCTTGTTTTGGTATATTGTATAGGTTTTATAGTTTGGTATATTGTTTTTGGTATATTGTATAGGTTGTAAAGTGTGGTATATGGATTTTCTTTGTGCAGGTGGGATTACAACAGTTTGTTGATGCTGTAGGAGTCACTTCAAGTGAACTCGCTACACGGTGTAGCAATTTCATTGAACTCGCTACACAGTGTAGCAATTTCATTGAACTCGCTACACCGTGTAGCGAGTTCACTTGCAGTGACTCCTACATCAGAAGCAAACTGCTGTAATCCCATCTGCACATAAAAACTGAAACTGAAACTCAAAACAAAATACAATTTACAACACAAACTCTAAGTGAATCAACACAAACTGTAGAAACAATCAAAATTTAAATCCAAGTCATATTCAAACGAGATCCAAATGAAATACAAAGTAAATCCAACAATTCAAATACAAATTACATGGAAAACATTATTCTACTCCCTATTGTTTAGGCATCTATGACGATTGTGGCCTTCTTGTTTGCATGATGAACACTGAGTCTTCTGTTTATCTTCTTGAAAGTCCATACAGTTTCGGAAGAGTCTTGATCTAGGTCGTCCGGACTTCACAGAATGTCGAAGTCGAAGGTGGGGATTAAGGAAAAACGTGGCACCAAACCATCCACATCCCAATAGTCCTCATGGTGGATTGGTTCAAATGTTCCCTTCCATGTCTTGTAGTACTCCCTAATGGTGTAAAATGGAGAAACGAAAGAACGACCGTCAAGATGTTGTGCATGGCAACATGCAAGAAGATGGGAACAAGGCATGTGATAGGCAACCCATTTACCACATGTGCAGGTACGCTCGTTAAATCGGACAATTTGGATATTTCCACCTTTATCACCCCGACATGTGGTTGTCACTTGATACACCCCCATCTCATGAGTGTTGAACCTCTTAACCTGATGTGTCATACTTTTCTAGCTATTCTTCAAGTATCGGCAATGAACTTTCTGGCTGAATTGGTGTAGGAGATTAATGTTTGGGTTATCAGGATTACCTCCTAAGACATTAAGTGAAAACTCATGCCTTACTTGAAAGTAATCCACACAACGGTAAAAGCAAATTTCAACAATTACTATTATTGGCATCCCACGGGCTCCCTTCATGACACCATTGAAAACCTCAGACATGTTAGTAGTCATAATGTCATATTTGTAACCACCATTGTGTCAATGTCCATTTTCTGGCATCTAAATTCAGAAACCATGCAATTGCCTCGGGGTTAATTGAACGGATACTCTCTAAGGTAGATTTCAATTTTCTATCTTGACTTGCTTTACCCGCTCTCCAAAACAGATACTTCAAACCTTTCCCTCTATGCTTATCCAAGAAATTTGCTCGCATATGTCTCAAGCAATATCGATGATGCACATTTGGCCACCACGTATCTTCCGCTATAGTCTTAAGAATGTCGTGATGACGGTCAGATATCAAGCATACTTCACGACTCTTTATAATATGTCTGCAAAGAAGATATAAGAACCAACGCCAGTTCGTCCAGTCCTCTTTTTCAACAACAGCAAATGCAAGAGAAAGTATACTGTCTTGGGCATCAACACCCATGACAATCAGTATTACCCCTTTATATCTACCATGAAGGAATGTTTCATCAACAGAAATGACAGGCCGACAATGAGAGAAAGCTTTAATGCAAGACTCAAATGCCCAGAACACCCGTTGAAACATGTGTAATTCACCGGCAGAAAGGGGAGGATGAGTAAACTCAACAATTGTTATGGGGTTGTATTTTTGGATGACTGCTAGGACACGGGGTAACCTTATATAAGATTCCTCCCAATCTCCAAAAATCTCTGCAATGCCCTTCTGCTTTCCACACCATGCCTTCTTATCGGTAATTTCCTTTCCAAACATATCACTGATGTGTGCAATAATAACTCTAACCTTGACATCTGAATCGACCTTAATAAGACTAACTACTTCTCGACCAATAAACTTCACATCTAGGTTGGGTGATCTCGACTTTCTCCAGAATATAAGCAGTGGTGAGGAGCCTTCCAAATCATATTGTGTCCGATCTAAACCCATCTTTTTATATAATTCAGCAATCAACTCATTGTATCTCTATCGACAATCAACCATAATTGCACATTTTGGCCCTTTCAAATGGTTGTTCATCATCACCTCCCCAATAACACATGAAAATGATTGAACCCCGTTCATCTTTAACCCTACATTACGAAATCAAAGTGTTATAACCTACAAAACAAAATCCTAATTTGAACATTTATATCTATAATATACTAAAACACAATAAAAAACTTTAATTTATATATCTAAATACAAGTGAAAACAATGATTGATGATGTTAATTTACCTTGATTCTTGGTCTTCAACGATTCTGAAATTAAAGGATGTGAAAAATTGAGTTTTTTTGCTTGAAAGTAAGTATGAGAGGATATGAGAATGAAAATTGATCTGGATCTGCAAACCTTATTTTCTGTAAACTGGCCCTTCTAAACCCGTTAGACCATGTAGCGAGTTCACTGTTGTACGCGTAAAATCGCTACACGGTGTAGCGATTTTGCTAATGACATTTACTTAATTAATACTCCCTCCGTCCCGGACCTACATGCCTAGTTTGACTTTTCACGTAAATTAAGGAGAGAGTATTATATTGAAAGTGTTGTGAGTGTGAAATAAAATAGGAGAGAGAATGAGTGGAGGGAATAGTAAATTATAATGGTGTTGTGAGTATTAAAATAATGTAGGAGAGAGAATGAGTGGAGGGAATAGTAAAGATTCCTTTCCATTTTAGGAAATGTGCACGTAGGTTTGGAACGCCCAAAATGGAAAGTGTGCACGTAGGTATGGGACGGAGGGAGTACGTTTCAATGTGTTACTTATTTCGTTTTCACTTTTATTTTTCTCGTAAACTAATCAACCAATATCAATCCAAGATCAAAACAATTTTTCAAGCTCAAGCAATTACCCAGTTGAATGTGTTACTTATTTCGTTTTCACTTTTATTTTTCTTTTTTCGATTTTGTAATGAGTATTTGAAAAATAAAACTAGATGGAGAAAAATGAACCCAAAGAGAGAAAGAAAAATCCAAAAAAAATAATAAAAACAGAAAGCAAACTGCATCTCCAAACGTGAGGATTATCCCACACCAAGATCAAAAGTTCAAATGTCTCAATTCGGTTGGCCAAGTTTGGGGACCTAACTGAATTTTAGTTAGAGCTGAAGGTGACAAACGGAAATTTATGCCAATTTACCTGCAGTCAAACCGTCTCGTTCTTTTCCCTCCCAGCTGTCCTCTCAAAAATTTGTCCGGCCGGCGTAACAACGGTTGGTTACGGCCGTCAATACTTCATTCGCATCACATGTTGAAAAATTGCAACTTTAATTGTTCTGAAGCCAAATGATCGTCGCCTTTGCCGGAACTCATTCGCGAATCCGGTTCCACATTGTCTGGTTAATTTCGTGTTTTTTTTTCTTCCTACCGAATTGATGAATCTTACTTTTATCATCCGGAATTTCCTAAATTATGCTATGTGAAACTGTTCAATTAGTATTTTTATGTGATTACTAACAACATTCGTTCAAGTTGAAAATTGTATGCAGCTTACTAATTTTCTTGCACATTAGGTGTTTGAAAGAATGCCAATCTACTTGTGCCTCATTTACTGATATTGGATTTGTAGTAACCCGATTTTTTTTTTTTATTATTATTTGATTTAAATTTTTCTAATTAATTATTGTTTCATTAATTAAATAGTGTTAGTTAAATAAATTATTTGAGTTACCTTTTGTTAAAAGGATTGGGAGGTGGGCTTGAGTTATTATTTAATTAGGTCATAATTGGGCTTAGAAACCTAATTGGCCTATGAAATTGAAAACCCATATACTTCCTCCGTCCTGGCCGAAAAGCCACAAATTTCCTTTTTGGGTGTCCCATTTAAAATGACACTTTTCCAAAAAGGAAAGTTTTTATTACTATTCCATCCACTCATTCTCTCTCATACTTTACTTTTACACTCACAACATTCTCTCTCCTAACTATTCCTCCTACTCATTCTCTCTCCTATTTAATTTTTCATACTCACAACATTTACACTTTTTCTCTTTCCTACATCACTTTCCTTAATTTTTCGTGCGAGGCACAAACTTTGCCTTTTGGACCGGGACGGAGGGAGTATATATATATATTCCCTCCGTCCCGGCCGAAGCGTCACTTTTTACCCAAAATGGCGTCCCGTTTATAGCGTCACCCTTTCCTAAAAAGGAAACTTTTATTAATATTTTATTATCCCATCCACTATTCCCTCCACTAATTCTCTCTCCTCTACACTCTTTTTCAGGGTCTGGAGTTTCAGCTGTCTTAGCATAGGGGCGGCGATCTTCTTTTGGTGCTTGATCTGTGGCCTTCTTGTCTGCCTTGGGATTTCCTTGGAAGATCTGCCCAGATCGGGTTAACAGATTAACTTCCTCATCAGTCGTCTCTTGACTAGATTTCTTCAACGCCGCCAACGTTAACGGGGAGCCCTTTTAGCGGGCCTATCGTCATTGGTTCCGACTTTGAGCCCGGCAACGTGCGGGGCCGAGCTTGAGCTGATCGCCTCTTCCGGGCGGCCCTTATAACCGCTTCCCAAGTTACCGGCTTCGAGTGCAGGGTTGTGTTGTTGCCCCTTGGATGGCCCACAGCGCTAGGGCGTCCTCCGATTCACTCTTATGGCCGGCCTTGCTCATTGTTATCATGCAACAAGAGTCGCTATTGTCGGGGCTTGGCGGTTTGCCGATTTTTTCCTCGGTATAGTGTAGCCATTCTTGTTCCTTTACGTAATATTCGTAGCCGGAGATGATTATAGCATTACGTATGGGAGGAGCGTCGGGTATCATGCGGTTTCCGGGACTTCTCGAGAGTGAAATACATTCCGGAAAGTGATTTCCTCTCGGGTCACCTTGACAAGAATTGTTACTTTGCTTTCGGGCGGGTTTGATCTCGACAATAGTGATTTTCTCATTGGAGAGGATGGGAGTCGGTCTCCTCTTTCTAGCGAGATCTTCAACTATTCGCTAGACGGGATACCCGAAAACCCTTTCCCCAAAGCATGGTAGGCGGTGTTGAATTCTAAGACATCCACGTGCTCGGATCCATGAAACTTCATGGCCTTCATGTCCTCGGTCTCGTATTCGTCTTCCGAAGTTTCTTCGTTGTCGCTTCTTGATAACCGGCCATTGTGCACGGCTCCCGTGGGCTCATTTACGGCATGATTGTTCCAGTTGTTTCCGGATCGGGGCCTCGGTCGACTCTTCGCTCTCGTCATCATCATCGTCATCGTCATCATCGAATCATCTTCCCATACCACGGGGATATCAGTGAGAGAGAGCGACGGTCAAATCTGTTAGGGGAAGAGGGTACGTGCGGCCGCGAAGTTGTCATATGCTCCCATTCCGGAAGTGATGGTAACCGCGATTCGGCTTCTCCTCCCGTAAATTGCGGGGGAAGAGTGAGAGGGGCGGCACATATTTGACGCCGGGTAGGATATAGAAGGAATCCTCCTCTTCGATTCTTCACTGTTCTCGGGATCATATTCGGGCTCTCCCAAAGCCAATTTGCGAAGTGTACTAGCTCCGCATGCTCTTCGGCCTCTTTCTTTGATAAGCCCCAAGACGGGTGCCGCCAGGAAGCTTTCTTGCTCAATCTTTCTTGGCGTTCTAACCATCTTGTATAAATAGTTCTTTCATGTTCGAGCGGAATGGCCCGATCCTTCGGTATCGGCCTTCCCTTCACCCGAAAAATAGCGGGCCTCGTATTCTTGCAAGGAATCTCGACATGAGACCAAGATGGGTTGATTCGTTTGATATCCTCGAGGCCGAGGGGAATCCGAATTCGGGATCCTCGACGAGATTGGGCACGGGTATTTGGGGACCTTCATCAGCATCTTCCTGGGTGTGTGAAGATTCTCCGCATTCAATCATATTCACTGATTATGGTTCCGTGGCGGCGGATTTTTGGCTTGTGTTGGGCCCTCGGGGCCTTCCAACTTTCCTTGCTCTATTAGCCCCTGAATTGCCTTTTTCGTAGTAAAGCGGTGTCGATCGGATGTCCGTGAGCTTGATGAAAGGCACAATACTTTGTAGTATCCACGGGAGCATTCGGATTTACGGGTTGGAAATTTTCCAAAGGCCGCAGCAAGCCTTCTTTCACCGAGTCCCTAAAGATGTCATTCGGGGGCATTCCAAAGTTTTCGAGATTTATGACCCGCGGTCTAGGCTCATTGTTTTCTGGGAGCAAAAGGAGTCGTGTTATTGCATTCCTGTCCCGCATAGTTAATCATTTCTTTGCCTTTAGCGGGAGCGAGGGCGGTGTTTGCGGGAGGAGCCCGATATCTGTGGCGAGTGCGGCGGCCGGTTCTTGATTGTAGGCCTTTTCAAACTTAGGCTGCAGAGTTAACCATGGCCCGTAAGTCCAGTATGGGAAGTGGGAGGAGGCTCTCGAGATGTGGTTTCAAGCATGACGGAAGATGTCCAGATTGTTCCTCTTCGGAAGGAGGGATGGCCATTTCACCGAGTTTCGAATTCCACCGCTTGTAAAAGTCCCCAACATTCTCATCGGGACGCCGCTGTTGTTTGTAGGTCAACCCTATTTGTTTCCCATTCCAAGTTGGCCTTATATTTTTACGTGAAGGCATTGGTAATCTGGTCCCATGTAGCCACGGCTTCAGGTTTCAAACGGAAGAACCACTTCAAGGCACCGGACTTCAAGGATAGGCGAAATAGTCGGCCGATTCTTGATTGGTACATCCTTTGGCTTTCATCGCCAAGGTATACGTGTCCAAATGGGTTTTCGGACATGCGGTTCCATCAAAGAGATCCAGATTTGGCATCACGAATTTGTGAGGCGGGGGAACAATGGAGTCAGTGCAGAGGCGGAAGGCGAGACTTTACGGCGATCGGTTCGGCAATCTGCGCTTTCATTTCCTTGTGTTGTTCCATGAACCGGGCCGGATGAGGGTCTTGTGGCGGAACCATGGCATTCAAGCTAGTGGGGCCGAGCTAGAGAGAGGAACTACCACTGGAGGCGGGCGGGTGGAGGAACGGCCGGTCCGGGGACGTAGGTGAAAACCTGTCCGGGTGAGTTACCCTGGGAGCATGAGTAGGAGCACGAGCAAAAGGGTAGAACCTTGCGGCTTCTTTGTGGATTTTCAAGCGGCAAAGCGGGTGGGGCAGCCCCAATGTAGCCGGATAACTTGGATTTCCAGAGCGGGGCCCGTAAGTAGGCTTGAGAGCGCGGCCGCCGCGTCCTGATTGTTGAATTGCATGGCCGCTTGTGGTGAAGGTGTGTAACCCGAGTGCTGCGGTCCTGGTGATTCGAGATGACACCGGATGGAGGCTTGGTAACTCATAGAAGTCGAGTGAGGAATGGATTTGTGTGAGGAGCAGGTGAACTAGTGCTACGAGGAGGGGCTCCTGGCGTGGTCCCGTAACCAAGTTGTGGCGGCATTCGACCGCTGTGGCATTCTTTGTGAAGGTCGGATTGATCGGTTCCAAGCGAGGAGGGATCCCGATCAGGCTGTGGCATTCCGAGATAGCCCCAACCATGAGAAGACATTCCGTGCGATTTTGCCCCCACCGATTTGTGCCGTCAGGCTGCATGGATCCGGTGGTGCGTGGTTGGGAGAGTGGCTGACCCGAAAATCGAGGAGCATGGGTTCTGGTAGTGGCACCATAGGAGGTGGGTGGCGGCATCCTGGTGTAATCAGGGCGACTGAGAGTGGGGTTGGCATCCTCGTCTTCTTCCCCGGTGAAGGTGCCATCCGGATTGAGGCCGGCGGCCGCACCGTGACTCTTAATAGCCTCCATAAGGCCGTTTAGCCGTGCTTCCTGTCGTAACCTCATCTCGTTCGCTAACCGATTCCACTGTTGCTCTGTCCGAGGGTCCCGGGAGGCGGAGTGACGTTATCCCCATCATTACCGGCTGATGCAGACATTCTGAAACCCGGAGTTGGAACAAACGGCGAAGCTGACGATGCGCTTGACTCTTCCCAACTGATCAAACGGTGACCCGGTGCCCGAAACCAAGCTTTGTGCGGAGCTGCGGGGGAAAGGACATGAAGGTTCAGATGTCTGGGAATGGAAGGAGGGTAGGTGTTTGGACTTTAGGCTCATGCAACATGCAGTTATTTGTTCACGTTTACTTAAAACACGTTTTATTAACCTAATCGGTTGGAAAAGATTGCTCTTCTTTTTCGCAAACTACTCTGATTCTGGATCGGTGGGCCCCCGTCACTACGTCTATAAGCCCCTCGTATTCCACCCGTATTTCGACCTCCCAGGTGGATGCCCGGGCGAGGGTCCTATAGGGCAAGCGGGTCCCACCGACCGAAAGAAAAACGATCCTAGAAGTCTGGCGGGTAATCGAGTCTTAACGAGCATTCGATGTAAATTACGGACAAAGCTGACGTTAAAGTCAAGATCGTGTCCGAGGGCTCGACGAAAAGTCGGCATGATTTGGACTGATAAATGTCCGCTATTGATCTTGACTTATCGTCAGTTAAGCCGTAATTAGGCATGGAATAACCGTTAATCCTTGATGACTCGGTCAATGCCGGGAGTCAGTGTATAATTTGTGCCGCCGAGCCGAAGTCAAGGCGCCGGTCAATATCTTGGTCAAAGTCTGCGGCGGAAAACCGCGAACTTCGACCGATTAGCGACTGAGTAGGGACCCGAGAGATATTGAGTCGGTATGCCGACAAAGGCTTGAAAGGAAAGGTCTATACACGGACAGGGCATGACACGGACTCGTACTAAAAACCAACCGGGTCTCGGACAAAGTGTGTCACGGACAAGTGCATGGTCGACACGAGGCTCCATGGGATGTTTGGGTAGTCCTGTGCTCATCCGAGAGGCGTAATAAGACCAAACGGGCCGCGACAAGGATTTCCCCGGGTTAAGGACGTAGTGTGCAGTGTACGGTCACGTGCGCGTAGTGTGCAAGCAGTCTATATTCTTTTTCTGAGTAAAATAGAGATTTTTTTTTATGTGTCTTAAAAATATGATGCATGATTTTTTTTGGAAATTTTCTTCTTTTTTTTTTGAAAATCCTTCTCTTTTTTTTTGAATTTTTTTTTTATGAGCACATAAGCACGAAACTTCCGACAGTTAGGGACATTATTCCGACAGTCAAAAATTTTGACTTTCTCCGAGGCGGCCAAAACAACATGAAAACTGTGCAAAAATCAACACACACACAAAAATGATTTTCGAAACCGGGACGGAAGCTTGACCCTCAAAAGCTTTTTTTTTTTTGAAAACGGTGATACCGGTACGTGGGATTGTTAGACCACAATTTATCCCCGACTCGTGTTAGGAGGCGATAACGGGAAATTTAATGGTTTCCACCAATATTCCGAATACCATTTTTTTATTAAAAAGCTTAGTCCCCAGCGGAGTCGCCACTGTAACGATGTGTTGCCTTTTTCGCGGGAAAAATTCGATTTTTGCGTTTCTTTGAAAAACCAAATAAAACCGGAAAAAACGGAGTCGCCACGCCATTTTAATTTTGAAGGGCAAAACTTTGAAAAAAGCCCGAGATCAGAGATTTAGGTTCGGAGGTCATGTTACGCGTCGGGAAGGACGTTAGTGTGCACCCGACGCGCCTCGTAAAACGAGTCTTCCAAGCTGAAAATCATTTGTGTGTGTGGGTGTGTGTGTTTTGGCCAAAATAAGTTGTAACTGGAAAAAGTAAAAATTGGGATGTCTTTTTAAGACTTTAAACTGATCCCATGATTTTTTAGAGAATTTTTGGTTTGAGATTTGGTACTCAAAAAACCTTTTGAAGTTGAGAAGTCACTTCTGCCAGAAGAAAATAGCAGCAGACACCTGATTTTGAAATGGATTCAAGGGTCCTAAAACTTCATAATCTGGATGAACTCAGAGAATGAAAGTTTCTCTAGACTCCTTGAATAAACTTTGTGTGAAAGAAATTTCCATTTTGGAGAAGATTTGAGGGTCAAAACCTTCTGGAAACCTCAGATATGAGATCTGGATTCCCAGAAGCTGATGAACTAGCCTCTGAAAGAAAAATTGAAAAGAGGAGTTTTACTCACCCAAAAAATAAGGTAAAAATATGTCTGGAAAGCTCTGGATGTTGGCTACAAAAAGTGTTTTTTAGTCAACACCAAATTCCAAGTTCATCTGTGTCCAAAAATTAAGACCATGGACTGAGGTCTGAGAAAATTGCTACTGGACAGCAACTTCTCAAGAAAGAAAATATGATTTTAAGGGGGGTTTTGCATCCATGCTTGTTCCCATTTCCCTAGGTTTTGGTTAGTGATCACTAGACATTTTAGTGGTGAATCAACTATACCAAACCATCCTTGGGGTACATTAGGACTAAGCATTTCATTTGCTTGGGGAGGGGGATTTTACCCTTTGAAATCAAGATTTAGTGCTTGAAAATGGTTTTTTAGGGTTTTGAAAGTGCATTTTTGCAAGTAAGAAAGAAAAGCTTTGAAAATAATGTTGATCTTTGTAGAAGATCATCCATGGAGATGGTCTTCCATGGTGATCTTCTTAGATCTAGAGAAAAAAGACGAAAGAACTACATTTTGTAGTTTAAAGATGCATGCATGGATGAGATTTAGGGTTAGGAAGAGGAGGGTTTACCAATCTTCCTTGTGTTCTTGAGTGTTTGGCTTGAGTGTATGAGTGTTTAGGGCTTTAATATGAGAGTGAGTGGATGAGTATGAGTTGGGAAAGATTGGAAAGAAAAAGGTGACAATTCTTGAGAATTCTCACTGTTTTCTCTCTATATTTCGCCAGAACTTCGTTGCTATTGTGTTCTTCCTTCTTATTTTTGTGACTGGAGGGCTCAATTTATAGCCCTCCTGAAAATGCAAAGGTATCCGCGCGGACAAGGTCAGGCAGCGTGCACTGTTCATTAAATGCAGCTTCAGCTTTGGACAAGAAGAATAATCTTTTTCAAAATTCAAATTGACCAGCCAGTTTTTGTGTTTCCAGCCTTTCTATTTATGGTTTTATTCTTTTGTTTTGCTTTTTAAGATGCTTTTCTTGGTTTAACTTCATTTGGCAATGCCCATTCTACCCTCCCTTTGTTAGAAATGTTAGGATAGTTAGGAATGTTATAACTTTCGTTAATTTTATAACGAAAATTCTAACAAGCTCAAATTGGAGCACTTACAGTCGCAACGTTATTAGTGTTTCTAGTTTAGTTAGGGAAGGATTTGAAATTTCTTTTAAATGTAATAAGGTCATAATTTTGGATTCTGGTAGTTTTGTGGGGAAAGGTTATTCCTCGGATGGTTTATTTAAAATTAGAGTTGAAACTGATGTTTGTTCGCACAATAATTTTAGTTCTATTGATTATCCTGTTTCTTATTCCATTGAATCTTCAAATGTTTGGCATGGTCGTTTAGGACATATTAATTATGATTCTGTGAAAAGAATGATGAATTTAGATATTATTCCTAAACATGCTATTGATAAAAATTCTAAGTGTCATGTATGTGTTGAAGCTAAATCTACAAAAGGTCCGTTTAAATCGGTTGTGATAAATTCTGAAATTCTAGATTTAGTTCATACTCATATTTGTGAATTTAATGTCTTGTTGACCAAAGACAAAAAGAAATACTTTCTCACCTTTATTGATGATGCTAGTGGATACTGTTATGTGTTCTTGCTTAATTCTAAGGACGAAGCATTAGATAAATTCATTATATTTAAGAATGAAACAGAAACACAAACTGGCAAGAAACTTAAACGATTAAGGTCTGATAGAGGAGGTGAATATGAGTCTAACCCATTCATGTATTATTGCCAAGAAAACGGAATAGTACATGAAGAGACTCCTCCCTACACTCCTCAATCTAATGGTGTAGCTGAACGTAAGAATAGAACCTTTACCGATATGATTAACAGTTTACTCATAGGTTCTGAACTGCCCAAATATATGTGGGGAGAGGCTTTGAATACGGCTTGCCATATTCTGAATAGAGTACCTCCTAAACATAGAAAGGAAAGTCCGTTTGAACTTTGGAGAGGTCGACAGGCAAGCCTGAAACATTTAAAAGTGTGGGGGTGCCTTGCAAAGGTACTCGTACCCGCACACAAAAGAAAAAAGCTTGGACCTAAAACTGTTGATGATATCTTTATTGGTTATTCTGAAACAAGCTATGCATTGAGATTTCTAATTATCAAATCTGAAATTTCTGGCATAGATGTGAACTCTATAGTTGAGTTACGTGATGCAACATTTTTTGAGGATGTGATTCCTATGAAAGACGGACTTCCTATGGAATCTAACCCAACCACTAATTCCATTCCTGCTCAAGTAGAGGAGCTGACAAATGTGGGGGTTGATTCTAGTGCAAGCATAGATGTGAACTCTATAGTTGAGTTACGTGATGCAACATTTTTTGAGGATGTGATTCCTATGAAAGACGGACTTCCTATGGAATCTAACCCAACCACTAATTCCATTCCTGCTCAAGTAGAGGAGCTGACAAATGTGGGGGTTGATTCTAGTGCAACTCATTTTGGCGATGAGATTGAACCAAGAAGGAGCAAACGGGCAAGGACCACCAAGGACTATGGAAGTGATTTTATCACTTACAATGTCGAGGGTGATCCTCTAACCTTCAAAGCTGCTATGGCCACTTCTGATGCCAAGCAGTGGAAGGATACTGTTAAGAGTGAGATGGATTCTATTGTCTCTAATGGGACATGGGAATTGGTCGATCTCCCTCCTGGTTGTAGCACGATAGGATGTAAGTGGTTCTTCAAAAGGAAACTGAAACCGGATGGAACCGTTGACAAGTTTAAGGCTAGGTTAGTAGCTAAGGGATTCAAGCAAATGGAGGGAATAGACTATTTCGATACCTATTCGCCTGTTGCTAAAATGACTACAATCTGAATGCTTATAGCATTGGCCTCTGTATATGATCTTCCTATCCATCAGATGGGTGTTAAGACCGCTTTCTTGCATGGTGATCTAGAGGAAGAAATTTATATGGATCAACCTGAAGGTTTTGAGGCCTCTGGCAATGAGAGAAAGGTTTGTAAACTTGTTAAGTCCTTATATGGACTCAAACAAGCCCCAAGCAGTGGCATGAGAAATTTGATAAAATTGTCTCATCGTTTGGCTTCGTTACTAATGAGTTTGATAAGTGTGTTTATAGCAAAAGTATTGGTGATAGTAGTATTGTCTTATGTCTGTATGTCGATGATATCCTGTTGTTTGGAACGGATATGAGGATAATTAATACTACTAAGGAATTCTTGAAAAGTAAGTTTGAGATGAAGGATATGGGAGTAGCTAGTGTGATTCTTGGCCTTAAGTTGACTCGTTCAACTAGTGGCATAACCATATCGCAATCTCATTATACTGAAAGTATAATTGAGAAATTTGGTTATAAGAATTGCAAAGTAGCTAAGACTCCATATGATCCTTCAGCTGCACTTACTAAGAATGAAAGTGGAGTACCGATGGCTCAGTTGAGATATTCTCAAATTATTGGAAGTTTGATGTATCTTGCCAATTGTACTAGACCGGATATATCCTACTCGGTTACTAGGTTGGCTAGATATACTCAATGTCCAAGCAAAGCACATTGGGAAGCTCTTGATAGAGTTCTCAAGTACTTGAAGGGAACGATTTCCCTTGGGCTGCATTACGGAAGATATCCTTCTGTTCTTGAAGGATATAGTGATGCAAGCTGGATTGCCTATAACTCCGGGAGTTATGGCTGTACGGGGTATGTTTTCACCTTAGGCGGAGCTGCAGTCGCCTGGAGGTCGACCAAACAAACTCTGTTGTCTAGGTCTACATTTGAGGCCGAACTAGTTGCCCTTGACACTACTGGATTGGAAGCTGAATGGCTTCGAGGACTTATGTCCGAGTTGCCCATGGTCAGTAAGCCCATGCCTGTAATCTCTGTACATTGTGACAACACTGCCACAATTGAGAAACTGAAAAGTGTCAAGTACAACTGTAAAACCAGGAGACACATCCAAATTAGATTAAAATCTATAAGGGATCTTGTGTCTCGGAAAGTGATAGCTGTTAATTATATTGGTACCAAGGATAACACAGCTGATCCTTTAACCAAAGGGCTAGATTTTGCTCTGGTTCAAAAATCTAGGTTGGGGATGGGTCTGAACCCTGTCTGATTCAAACGCAGTAGCAACCCAATCTACCTGAGTGGAGATCCCATAAAGGAGATTCAATGTGGTAATAACAAGCTGTGGGGTGAGTCAGAGCACCTAAAAAATACATTGACATGTTACATGTCTGAGTCTATCCCCTGAATAGCCTAGAGGTGCTCGTGGCTGCTAATAAAGTAAAAGTTTGGAACTTTGAATGGGATCAAGTCTTTTAGACAAGATGTTAGCAGTACATCTTCTGAGATGCCCAGCTAAGTGAGTGTTGTTGTTGGCCGCAACTAGAGGAATTCGGGTTATTCCTTGAAAGCACTCATGATAGAGGATCAGGACGTATGGCTTATAAGCGTCAACTGTTCGATAGAGGGCCTATCATAGCTTTTGTCGTGTTTGTTACCAGAAAAGGCCTCTACATCCAAAGGCATCAGATTCAAGACACCCGTTCATCTGATCCTGTGGAGGTTTGCGTTGGATAACATAGGTAGTGGTTCAAGCCGGAAGGTACCATTACCGAAAGCATTACAATGGACAATCTGTACACGTCATATTTCTATGAACTTGTGGGGGATTATTGGAATATTTGATATATGTGGTATGAAAGTTCATAGTCCTATGACCTTGGAGCGTCGTTGGCTTGAACTGAATTTGGCTAAGGGAAAATCACGTCGAAAACTCTGTGCTGGAGGGCGGCCGCGCCAAGGCCAAGGGCGGCCGCGCTGGGCTGCATAGAGCTCGACGTTAATTAGTTCAATTAGTGCGCGGCCGCGCTAAGGCCCACCTCGGTCGCGCTCGAGTCGGGCTGGTGTTTTTCCTGGGCCGAATTGCAGCAGTTTTTAAGTCATATTAAGACTCTAAAACCTAAATTACCATATGTATAAATACAATACTTCCTCCATCCGGGTTTATGATGAGATTTACAAGAGAAAAACTCAATTCTCTAGTTTCTTTCATTGTTCGATTACTCCGGGTTCGTTAGAGATTTGTTCGTGAGATTCAAGGCGACTGAGATAGGACCGCCGGTGATTACCTACCTGTGTGCTCATCTTTCTTGGTACGTAATCCGTGATCGTTTTATCCTCGGAGAAATTTGCCTGTACCTGAGTTGCACCAATTGGGGGCAATATTTTCTCTTGGGACAGTCTTCCTAAGGCGACTCGATCAAATCACGATAAGTTTTCTAATCGTCTGTTTGTTTGTTTCCGTTTGTTTTCCTGATCCCTTTTCCTTGCTATCGGTTTGCTATTGGCTTATTAATTGGTACGATCTTGACTTGATTAATAAATTCCCCTATTGTTGATTAAATTAATTGTTTAATCTGTGGTGCTGTTAATTTATTTCCAACAGTCTAAGAGAAAATAGTTTATTGAATTATGTCTGCTGGTACCTCTAGTTCTCCCTTTAAGTCCCTAGTTGACACCTCAGATCTTCCGCATAAGTTCGCTGGAAAGAACTTCAAGCGTTGGATGCAGCATGAAGATACGCTGTCAATTAAGGGCATGTACGGTATCTTTGTCATCTCAATGTCCCGCTCTAAAAGCCGATGATACCGCTAGTGTGGCTGCTGTTAAACAGTGGAAGGAGCAGGACGATGTTGTTCGAGGATGCATTCTGTCAGCTTTGTCGAATGCACTCTTTGATGTCTATTGCTCTGCTCCTCTCACTATTGCGTCACTGTGGGAGTCGCTTTCCACAAAGTACAGCACCGATGACTCCGGTGTGGAAAAGTACCAAGTGGGTAAGTTCCTGAATTATCGCATGAGCGAGGGAAAGTCGGTTACCGACCAAGTGCACGAACTCCAAATCATTTTGCAATCGCTCAAGGATGCTTACATCTTTATATTTTCTTTACTAAACAACCATGCATACCGTTACCATGCCATTGACACGGGTAGATAGTACTAGTTTATATATAATAATAAATATACTCCCTCCGCCCTTTTCGAAAAAACGTAAAGGTAGCTAATTAGCATGAGAATTAAGGACAGTTTATAGAAGATTAAGTATTGTAAGTATGAAAATTAAGGTAAGAAAGAGAAAGTTTGGTAGAAAATAGTAAGTGAATAATTATTGTGAGTATGACAAGTAGGTTCCATAAATAAAGAAGTATTAAAAAAATTATTTTGGATGTGTGCATTTTTAAATGTGACACCCAAATTGAAATTTGTGTTTTTTCGAGTGGGATAGTATACTCCCACCATCCACTCAAAATAGAATTATTGGATTGGAAATGGAAATTAAGGAAATATATTAGTAAATTAAGTGTTGTATGGAAAATGTGATCAAAGTGATAAAGTGGGGTAGAGAGTAATAAGTGGAAAACTGTTATGAGTGTGAAAATGAGTCCCATTAAATAAATCATACAAAATGGTAAAATGTTCTAATTCGAGTGGAACTAAGGGATTGAACATACCAAAAGTGTCGAGTTGGGCCAAGCGAGAAAAGCCCAATCACAGATAACATTGGCACCCACATTCTCAATGAGACTAATCCAATCAGAACAAGGCCCACGGCCCATCTCACACATCAGTCGACTAAGCCCATGGTCCGACTTACAGGTCCCGACCTAACTTAGTCCGACCTCATTATCCATGCTACAATTCGGGTACGAACCATGCTCTACCCGACAGTCAGGTCGACCATTCCACGAGTGGCGACCTCGACCTAACTCAGCAAGTGACGACCTGACACTTGCCGGCTTATTTGGTCAATCAATGCTCACAACTACATCCCTACAAATCAGGGACCGTTATAGACACGTGCCCATGACCAAGTAACCGCCGCTATAATCTCGGAGGACATGCTGCCTCCCCAAAAATACATCACTCTTGCCTATAAATACTTCATCACTACCAAACGGTGAAAGGTAACTGCCATTTTGTATTGAGTTCATTATTCAATACAATTTTGAGCTATATACAACTGTGATCTTACTCTCACGCCCGAGCGTCTTCGCCGGAGACACATCCGGCTAGTCGTGGGTTACATTTTTGTGTCAAGAAGCCGGGTGATCAGATCTGCCACGTGGAGGAAGATTGATAAGCACATTTCCTGCAGCATCAGTTTGGTTCCATTGCCGGGAAAGTGCTTTAGACTTGACTTCGAAAACTCCATCAAACCTGCAACAATGGTGACTTCAGAAGGACACGTATCCGAGGCATCACTTGGGCACGATGAAGTGAACAACAACAACAATGCAAACGTTGGAAATGCAGATTTGCCTCCTCCTCCCCCTCCTCAACGACATCATGCTAGGGCGACACGCTCTAACAGCGTGGCTGATGGCAGGGGATTGCCAGATGCAAGGAGAGAAAAGCGTCCTATGGAAGGACAAGGAGCTCCACCTCACCCAAAACGTACAACTGGGCAGGCTAATGTGGGAAGCAGGGCAGGTCCCTCCACTAATCCCATGAGCAAGAAAGAAATGATGCTGGAGCGAGCCCAGATTCTGGCTGACTTAATAGCCATGGAGGAGGCAGAGCAGGCCGACATACGTTCTGAGAGAGTGGCACCCGCTCAGGTTTCTAATGGGCAACAGGCCAGGAGTGCTAGGCCAAATGAAGGTATGGGACAGAACGGCGAGGACAGAATGGTACGTCGAGCTCCCACTATAGTTCATGTGCCGAGTAATGATTTAAGAGCTAGCCTCAACAGAAACAGAGAGCAGGAGGCTCAATCTGATTTGAGGACTCAGTTAACAGCCAATAGAAACAGACATGTTTCCCCAGCCAGAACACAGAGATCAGGGTCTCAAAGAGACAGAAATGGGCATAGGTCGCCTGTGAGAGGGGAAAGGCGCAGGTCGCCACATGGAGATCACAGGCGCAGGTCGCCGTCTGCTGCTGAGAGGCGCAGGTCGCCTCAAAGAAGTAACAGACATAGATCTCCAATAAGATCAGAAAGGACCAATTCTCACAGGGACAGAAGGAGTAGGCAGGTGACTCCCCCCAGAAGTGAAGGCCAGAGGTCCAATGCTGCTCCCCCTCCAGGAGATGAGAGACCCGATGCCAGAGAATGGTTGATGATGAAAAAGAAATTTGAGCAATGGGAGGAGGAGAAGAAAAAAGAGACGGGAAAGGTTGAACGAATTGACTTTGCTCTTCGACCTTTTTCCAAAGAAATCAGAGATAGTCGACCTCCTCCTACTTTCAGGTTGCCTCTTCTGGAGAAGTACTCTGGGTCGACAAATGCCAGGAGCCACATATCACATCTGGAAGCCACTATGTGTTTTGTCGCCAATGAGGATGACAACATGTGCAAAGCTCTCCTAAGCACACTTACCGGGGCAGCCTTAACTTGGTTGATGGTTTGGCCGCTGGTAGTATCACCACTTGGGCATGCTTCAGAACAAAATTCTTAGACCGTTTCTCGACTGCAGGAGCTCGAAAGATAACCGTCACTGATTTGAATAACTTGGTGCAGGGTAAGAATGAAAGCTCGATGAGCTATTTCACCAAGTTCAAAGAGATGGTTGATAAAATAGAGGAAGACCTCACAGACAGGGAGGTAATCAATTGCTTCCAAGTGGTATTTCCTCGGTAAGACATGGACTACGAACTCACGGTCCGACGGTCACAACTCGACGGGGAGTTGTTTGAAAAGGTGTATAATGTCGCTCTGGCCGAGGAAAGGAAAGAAAAGAAGAACGGTAAGAGCCCCAAGGTTGAAGTCGCTGACGATAAAAAGGACTCCAACAAGAATGGGGGGAACAATAAAAATGGAAAGAACAGAACTAGGGCGACAGAGAAGGTGCCCGAAGCTTTCACTCCCCTCACGGTGAGTCGAACTGAGATTTTAAATGCTGTCGAGCTGGCTCCTCCAGTCCCAATGAATCCAGGCAACAAGTTTAGGCGGGACAACAGCAAGTACTGCGACTACCACAAAGACACTGGTCATCTCACAGAGGATTGCTTGGGATTAAAGCGTATCATCCAGAGAATGGTCGACCAGGGGAGACTCGAAGCTTATGTGAAGAGACCTCAAGCTGGGGAGGTGAGCGACAGCAGGTGGGCAACAAGGACCTAGGCAGCCTAGGCTGAACACAGGGGTCATCACTGAACAAGCAAGCAACACGGCCATCAAGCACAAGATATTCCAGCTCAATAAGGCCCCACACGTGCCTCCAAGGAGAGAAGTAAGAGATGAAGCAATCAGCTTCTACCCCCATGAATTGGCAACCAATATGGCGGCTAGGGAGCAAGTTCTCGTCATCCCAGGTCTCATTGATGGATGTACGACGAGCAGACTCTTAGTCGACACGGGGGCCTGCAAGGATATTTTGTTTTATAAAACTTTCAAGGAGATGGGTCTTAATGATGAACAGCTGGAGAGATATGATGGCAGGTTGGAGGGCTTCACCAACCACCGAGTTGATGCTAAAGGCCAGATAGTGCTCGACGTCGACCTAGGCCAGCACCCCCTCAGGATTGTCTCGAAGGTACAATTTATCGTAATTGATGTAAATAGTGACTATGCCGCCATACTTGGAATTCTGGACGTGTCGCTCTTGGAATGGTAGCATCAATTCCTCACCCGGCGAGTAAAGTTCCCCACACCTGCTCGGAGTGGGTTGCGTACAAGGCACGGCTCGTGCTTATCTGGATCATGTTCTCGAGAGAAAGAAAGAAAAGGGAGCTGGAGATTGAGACCGCCGATGGTTACTTGAAGCCGTCTCTCGGCCACCAAACTACCCGGCCCGTCAACAATCACCGACGTGGTAGAGTCGACCTATCGCTCAAATGACGAGGTCATGCTTGAGTCGACACGTCACTCTAACACCACTAAGGTTGATTCAGATGTAGTTATGGTCGTCGAGTCGTCATGGTGACTATGCCTCCCGAGATAGACAATAACTCGGGGGCCCCTACCCAACAAGGTTGCGAGCAAGCTTGATGATATGATAGGCGAGGAGGCTCCACACTTGGGAGCCGAGGAAAGACAAAAGGTCGGGAGATCATAGTGGAGACTCTACAATTCGAGAGATGGACCGTAGCTAGAAGCCGTGGATGAGCTAGAGTCGGTAATCACCAACCCTTCTTACCCCGATCAAAAATTCAGATTGGGAAGCAAAGCTATCGGTTGAGGAGCGAGCAAAAATCATCGAGCTACTCAAAGAAAGTAACGATGTCTTTGCATGGAGGGTAGAAGACATGAGGGGAATCAAGGAGGAGGTCGCTGTTCACGGGCGGAAGTCAACCCGACCATAAAGCCGAGACCCCAAAAGCCGAGAAGTTTTGCTCGCGACAAGGAAGAGGCTATCAAAGCAGTAGGTACAAAAACTTTTGAGTGCAGTATAATCAAAGAGGCCACTCATACAACGTGGTTGGCCAACGTGGTCATGGTGAAGAAATCGAATGGCAAGTGGCGGATGTGTGTCGACTTCACTACTCTCAATCTAGCTTGCCCAAAGGATAGCTATCCTCTTCCTAGAATTGACAAGCTTGTTGATTCCATTGCTGGTCACTCTACTCTCGCTTTCTGGATGCTTACTCGGGATACCACCAGATAAAGATGCACGAGGATGACATAGTGAAAACGGCATTTCGAGCTGGAGGCATCTACCTGCTACAATATGATGCCTTTTGGATTGAAGAATGCGGGAGCGACATATCGAGGATGGTGAACAAAGTCTTTGCCTCACGTATTGGTCGAAATATGGAGGCCTACGTTGACGACATGGTCATTAAAACTAAGGCCGGGAGTCACGTGGTCGACCTAAAGGAGACATTCGCCAATCTACGAGCAAACGACATGAAGCTCAACCCCAGTAAATGTGTGTTTGGAGTGGCAGCTGGCAAGTTCTTGGGATTCATGGTATCTCAAAGGGGCATAGAAGCTAATCCAGAGAAGATAAAGGCTTTAGTCGACATGAAGGCTCCCACCACTATCAAAGAGATGCAGCGACTTAATGGAAGGGTAGCAGCTCTTGGTCGCTTCATATCAAAGTCAGCAGAAAGGTCTCTCCCCTTTTTCAAAGCATTGAGGGGGACGAAAAGCTTTGAATGGACGACCGAATGTCATTCGTCGTTCCAACAATTGAAGGATTATCTTGCTACTCCACCTCTCTCGGCAGCTCGATGGATCTGCGAGACTTTATTTGTGTATCTATCTCTTAGGAGACAAGTCGATTCTTGTCATGCAGATTGATTAGAGAGGATGAAGGGCTTCAAGCTCTGTACTATCAGCAAAGCTTTATCAGATGTGGAAAGCAGGTATTACAACGCTGAGAAAGTTGCTTATGCTCTAGTCGTAGCTTCAAGAAAGTTACGAGCTTATTTTCTGGCTCATCCAATCGTGGTTCTTACCAATGCTCCCTTAAGAAGAATACTGCACAAGCCGGAGAGTTCAGGTCGACTACTCAATTGGTCAATTGCCCTCACTGAATTTGACATTGAGTATCGACCTCGAAAGGCGTTGAAAGCTCAAGCTCGTCGACTTCTTGGTCGAGCTTACGTTCACCAAGGAAGATGACGAGCAGCGAGCTCCAAAAGAAAAGGGCAAAGGGAAAGAGCCAGAGTCACAAGTCGCCATCACTCTACCCGGGCCGATTGTTGGAAGAGTCTATTCAGACTGGGTCAAAGAACCAAAAATGTCGGTGGAGCCGAATAGTGTTGATTGAGCCGAAACCGGGACCGTTTATGAGGAATCACTAAGGTTCAAGTTTGATGCTTCCAATAACCAGTGCCGAATACGAGGCCTTGATTGCGGCTATTGAGTACGCCAAGTGCTTCTGAGCAACTAAGATCATGGCTTCACCGTGACTCACAATTGATAGTCAACCAGGTCAGAGGTGAGTACGAAGTGCTTAGTTCTACTCTCATCAAATACTGCGACCTGGTGAAGGAGCTAATAAAAGACTTAGAATTCTGGGAGATTCAAAGAATTGGAAGAGAAGATAACGAGCTAGCTGATCTCCTTTCGAAACTTGCTACTTCAGATGAGCCACATGACGAGCCCATCTCCTTCCTAGAAAATCCAGCTTACGAGAGGGTAAAAATTCAGTGCATAGATGATCCCTCAAGAAATTGGACTCAGGAGAAGTGTTGGATCGAGGAAATGAAAGCATACCTAGAAAATGGAGAGCTGCCAGATGACGAGAAGAAGGCTCGAGCTATCAAAAAGAAAGCTCCAAGGTATGTCATTCAAGGAGGCGATCTGTTCAGGAGATCTTATACTCGGCCGTTGCTAAAATGCATCCATCCCCAAGAGGTCGCCCTATTGATACACGAAGTGCATAGTGGAATTTGTGGTGGACACCCGGGGGCCAGGACTCTTGCTGACAAGTTAATCACATTGGGATACTACTGGCCACACATGAGAGCTGACACTCACAACTTTGTTCAACAATGTGATCAATGCCAAAGGTTTGCCAACCTTCCTCATGTGCCTACAACAGAGCAGACTCCTGTGATCGCAGCTTGGCCATTTGACATGTGGGGCGTCGACCTGATTGGACCCTTCCCTCCCGCCCGAGGAAACTGCAAGTATGTGATAGTGGCCATAGACTACTTCACCAAATGGGTTGAGGCCAAACCATTAGCTCGTATCACAGAGGAAAATGCTATCAATTTCATTCATGATTTTATTTGGTGTCGATTTGGTTTTCCTCGAGCCATAGTATCAGACAACGGACTGCAATTCTCCAGAGCTTTCGAAGCAGAGATGAACAGAGTGGGAATCAAGCATTGGCAATCTTCTGTCGCCTACCCTCAAGGAAATGGGCAAGCTGAAGCAGCGAATAAACTTGTCCTATCATCACTCAAGACAGGACTCGTAGGTCGACGCAACAACTGGTTGGACGAACTCCCACTTGCTCTTTGGGCAGTTCGTACAACCACTCGGGGGCCTACGGGGGAAACCCCTTTTGCACTTACGTATGGATCAGAGGCTATGGCACCTGCTGAGCTCAGATTCCCCACTGCTAGAGTGACTTTCTTCAATCAAGAGCAAAATGATACCAACAGATTGATCGACCTGGATCTGATCGACGAGAAGCGAGAAACAGCCTACCTCCGAATGGTCAACTACAAACAGCGAACTAAAAGTTACCATGACAAGAGGGTCAAAGCAAGGTCGTTCCAAGTTGGGGATTACGTATTGAGAAAGATTGAAGCAACGGGCAGAAGGACCCAGCAGAATAAACTATCTCCTAACTGGGAAGGTCCCTATGTGGTCACTCGAGTTGTCAAGGAAGGAACCTACATGATAGCTCATCCTGGAGGTGACGAATTGAAACATCCTTGGCATGCTACTCACCTCATCAAATACTACTTCTAGTTTTCGGTTTCAAAGTTCGAGCTTGTATTAAGTTCTAGTTTCAAGTTGATGTAAGCATATTTCCTACTTCAAAAAAAAGTGCAGTTCATTCCATCAAGCATAGTGTTACATTAACATCAACAAGCTCGACTCTTAGTCAGCTTCGTTCCAACAAGCTCGATTCTTAATCAGCTTTGTTTATTTAACAAGTCCGACTCTTGGTCGACTTTGTTCTAATGAGCTCGACTCTTAGTCAGTTCATCTTAACTCGACTCTTAGTCAGTTCATCTTAACTCGACTCTTAGTCAGTTCATCTTAGCTCGATTCTTAATCAGCTTTGTTTATTTAACAAGTCCGACTCTTGGTCGACTTTGTTCTAATGAGCTCGACTCTTAGTCAGTTCATCTTAACTCGACTCTTAGTCAGTTCATCTTAGCTCGATTCTAAATCAGCTTTGTTCATTTAACAAGTCCGACTCTTAGTCGACTTCGTTCCAACTAACTCGATTCTTAATCAGTTCAAAGGGTGAACAGGTTCGACTTATGGTCAATCTCGTTCACAAAAAAGTTAATCAAGTCTGAGGTCGACTACACCAACAAGATCAAGTCGCCTCTAGGCTCAAATTAACTCATTTATATTATCTACATCTAGCTCGACATACAATATGGAATGAAAAGCATACAACATTCTGGAAACAAAAGTCAGCTACGATAGAAATAAGTCTCCCAAAACGGGCTAAGACTTAAACAAAATTAATTTACAAAAATATTTTGCCTCCCAAAAAACTGGGCCAAGGCATTCGAATAATGTTGAAGCAAAAACAAAAATATTGTTTGGAACTTGTTCATTACAAATAATTTAAGAGCTCTGGCCGATATCAGTTTGGTCGTCAATGGAAGCTCGACCTTCACCATTTTCTTGTTGCTGAGGCTCCAAAGGCTTACCCGACTCGGAATATGTTTGCTCAGTTTCAATTTCCATAGCTTCGGCATCATCGAGTTCCGCCAAGACCACATCAAAATTCCTGTCAAGAACAGGGGGAGCTTCCCACTTCTCGCAGTGATCCTCCTCATCCTCTTGAGCAATGAAAGCAAGATCATTTTCTAGGTAAGGAACAAGCGAGTGACCACTACGAGCCGTCATATCATATTGGGACTCAGTAAACCAACGAGCTAATTGCTCGATGGTAACCGTGGCCGTTGGATCTACAAGCGCGCGACGGGCCATATGTCTTTTGCCGACCTCAAGAAAATCTTGGGCCTTAGACACTATGGCATCGTAGTACTCATCCCCTGCTTTGAACTTCTCAACTGCTGCTTCAGAGGCATCTTTGGCAGTTTTCTCGATGGTAGCCTGGAGGTCTTTCTGGCTTTTCTCTCTCTCAAGCCGATGCTGTTCATGTAGCTCGAGCAAGAAGGCATCCTTCTCCTTCAGGAGTTTGTTGACTGTGGCCAGCTCAGTTTTGGTTTTTTCCAACTCGTTCTTCTCTGTTTCCCTCTCCGCTTCCACCTCCTTGATCTTAGATTCAGCAGCTGCCAGATCGGACAAGGCCTTCGTCTTCACCATTTCATTGGCTTCACACGAGTTGTCCAGATCGTTGTATTTCTCTCTCAAGTCAGCCAACTCTTGTGCCTTCTTGGCATAATCGCGCAGGGCCCGCTTCTCCCTCTCAATTGACGCCCTCCAGGAGCTTTTAGCTTGCTCGTTCATGGTGAGAGACTGCATTAGAGGAAACATTGAAGTATTAGCTCGACCAAGAGGAGAACTGACGAACTAATATAATAAGCGACTAAACAGAAAGGGAAAGTAAAGGTTTACCTCGCTGTGTACCAACCCAGATCGGGCTGAAAATTCCTCTGGAGTCATCCCCTTCTCTGCAAAGTGAGCTAGGAGATCTACATCCAGGGCCCTTCTCACCACCACTTGACCAAGCGCCACGTCAGGATAGCGCCGAGTCATGCTGTTGACCCCAATGAGAGGGGGAACATCGCTGAGCCTCTGAATCAGAGCATCTACAGATTCTTGGCTCCTCGGAGGGGGGGCTAGAGGAGGGAGTAGACTTGGGGAGACGGCCTTGTCCTTTCCAGACCTTGATCTTTTTCTCGTCCTCAATGCCTGATCATCTTCCTCTTCAACAACATCATCAATTTCAACTACATTCATTGGACTGGAGCCCGCCATCTCAGCCCCAGAGGTCGCAGCATTGGCCTCTTGAACAGGATCAGAGCTCGGACTTGGCCTAGGCGACCTGCTGAACTCCTCCCCTCCCTCATTTACATTCATGGAATGGGAACCACTCTGTTGAAGGTCCTCTATAGCGACCTCCTCCATTGGGATTAACCCAGCATTGTCCTTTGGGAGAAGGTTATTCCTTGCAGCAGCATCCCTCTCTCTGCTGGCCTTGGCGTTCGCAGCTCCGTGGGCCCTCTTAGACTTCTTCTTGTCAGAAACTCCAACAATTCGAACCATGGCGGCTTCTTGTTCGGGAGTCAAAACTGCACGACATCAAAGTATTAGCTCGACAATTCAAAACAGTCCTACGAGTAAATCATTGACGAAGTAATTGATACAATTCAAAGCAGTTCTATGTACGAATTGAATAACTCTACATACGAGCAGGCAATTTGATAAGGAGTTGCAATTCGAAATAGTTCTATGTACGAATTAATTCTACATACGAGCAAACCATCTGATAAATACAGAAATACGATTGCAAGCAGTTCTATGTACGAATTAATTGATTCTACAAGCGAGCAAGTAAGTGTCGAGCTGAAAGTTAAGTATGCAGATCAAAGCAATCCTATACGCCCATAAAAAAAAAAAGAAGCACTTATGCAAGTTAACATTGGACGAGCTAATGAGCGAAGGCGAATAAACCCTTACCACCGATGTGTTCTCCATTGTTCTTGCAATAGTCAGCTTGCTTCTGACAAAACTGACAATTCTCCTCTAATCTACCCAAAGAGTGGGTTACCCAATCAGGGTACACCTGGCCTCTCAATACAGGTGCAAGGGGCTCTGCTGCCTCATCTCCAGGCATCATCCCTGCTAGAACATAATTGTACTTGGTTGTCACTAATGACTCCCAATCGACGGGTCCATCCTTGACCAGGGCACACAGCTTTCTATACAAAGTTCTACACCAAGGAGGCTCCCAGTAATTCTCCTCACTGATAGCATCAGATTCATCATTAGGCAACGGAAATTCCCAACCCAGCCTGCTCTCAACTAAAACTACATGTGAGTTCCAGCAATTGTGTTTATTTGGAAGGTTGGTAAACAACTTGGGAGAGTTGGGCTTGGAGGGAGTGCTAATTCCCCAGTCGTGCTTATCTAGCTTGGCACCAAAGAACTCTTTGAAAACCTTCATGCAAGGCTCATGGCCCAAGAGCCTACACACCATTGCAAAGCACACCAGCACTCTGCAAGTGTTAGCACCGAGCTGAAGAGGGAGGGCATCCATACATTCCAGAAACTCATTAATGAAAGGATCCAGCGGCAACCTCAAACCAGCCTCAAACTGCCCGTAGAAGAAAGCTACCCTAGTAGCATCTTTAGTGAAGGTCGTACGGTATTTGGCTAAAAATTGTTTCTGACTAAGGATAGTCAACCTAAAGTCTGCCCTATCTACCCCACAGAAGTTGTAGATCACATCATAACGAGACTCCAAGTTCTTCCTCCCACGAGTAGGTCGTTGAGGTACATAGCCCCTCTCATTCTTGCCTGGCACCACAGTGGGCCCAAATGCATTGACAATTCGAGGACCAGAAGAAGTTGAGGCAGCGTTCCCTTCTTGAGTCGTCATATCTGTACAAGCAAAAGAGGAAGCAGGGGAGTCAGTCCTATGATCATGATCAGTCGACCTACCTAAGGACGACCTAGACTCCCCTGGGAAACCTATCCTATTTCTAAGGAAGGAGGGTTTTTGGACGTCCCTAACATAAAACAGGGTGATATGGTCAAGCAATTCATGGAATAGATGAAAAGCGACAACAGTTGAGTCGTCAATCACCACGTTCTCAATTTCTCCTACAATGGGCAGCCCTATCTCAGTGTAATTCAATCCCCAACTAGTCAAAATGGAGGCGCACTCATCTAAGGACATCACTCTCCACTCACCGTTCACATTCTTGCATGCCATACGGTTAACAGTACAGTAGCCGTACCACGCTCCCGGTTCGCAACTAAAGGTCCTAGCCATGGCGGAAACGGAGAACAGTGCAAAATTAAAATCCTTAAAGCAAAGGTACGAAAGAAATACCTTAACTAATTGCAGAAGGTGGGTTCGTTGCTGAAGCAGAGAGCTGAATTTAAATCTTGCTGAAATCCCTTGATTATCGCCGGAGAAGAAGAAGTTCTAGAGCAGTAAAAGTTCTAAATGAAGAGGGATTTCTCTATTTATATTTTCCTAAATTTGGAAGGGGAAAAGAAAATCAAAATTAATTTTCCAAAATTAAAGATTGAGGCGGTTTTCGAGAAGGAGTTCCAAACGTCAGAACTGTAATCATTACTAAAACCGGCGCTCCTTCATCTCCAACCGTTCATCACCAACGATCAGGATGTTGCCACGTCATCATAGTCGACACTGCTTGAAGACTAGTATCGACCTTCGAGTAAAGCAATTTTTGGCAAAGAAATCTTCTTAACTTCCAAGTCGACGAAGTCAACTCGAAAGTTGGGGGCCACTGAACATACCAAAAGTGTCGAGTTGGGCCAAGCGAGAAAAGCCCAATCACAGATAACATTGGCACCCACATTCTCAATGAGACTAATCCAATCAGAACAAGGCCCACGGCCCATCTCACACATCGATCGACTAAGCCCGTGGTCCGACTTACGAGGTCCCGACCTAACTTAGTCCGACCTCATTATCCATGCTACAATTCGGGTACGAACCATGCTCTACCCGACGGTCGGGTCGACCATTCCACGAGTGGCGACCTCGACCTAACTCGGCCAGTGACGACGACACTTGCCGGCTTATTTGGTCAATCAATGCTCACAACTACATCCCTACAAATCAGGGACCGTTATAGACACGTGCCCATGACCAAGTAACCGCCGCTATAATCTCGGAGGACATGCTGCCTCCCCAAAAATACATCACTCTCGCCTATAAATACTTCATCACTACCAAACGGTGAAAGGTAACTGCCATTTTGTATTCTGAGTTCATTATTCAATACATTTTGAGCTATATACAACTGTGATCTTACTCTCACGCCCGAGCGTCTTCGCCGGAGACACATCCGGCTAGTCGTGGGTTCTGTTTTCAGGTCAAGAAGCCAGGTGATCAGTCCTGCCACGTGGAGGAAGATTGATAAGCACATTTCCTGCAGCATCAGGGATAATTGTTTGAATATAAATCAGCATCCTACTTAGAACTTAAATGTTTTGTTGGACAATTTAGAAAATAAATCAATTTTAAGTTTCCATGTTAGGTCAACTATTAATGTACTCTATTGGAACAAAGGCAGTGTGAGTGTATGACTCATTCAAATTTTCAGATGTTATAAGAATCGAAATTTATAGTAATTCTAGCACAATTAACTTTAAGATGTTTAAGTTTTTCTTGGTGAAAACGTATACTTCCTCTGTAATTTTACATTAATTCAATTTTCAAAAGGAAAAGTTAAAAAATTAAAAAATTGTTATTAATGATATTTACTATTTATAATAATAAATTTTAAATTTTCATTAAAATAATTAAAATATCTTAAATTATTTATGAAAATTGATTTAATTAAAAAAATGGAACATCGTTACAAGACCTTCGGGGACCAATTTCTAATATTGTTTGCATGCGTTGACTATGTAGATAACTCTTGAGTTTAAGTTTTTGGTTGACTCAATTATTTATTTCACTGACTTGTGATCTTAATTTCTCGAGATTGGGACTTGGTAGGGTCGTAGATATTTGTCTACCATTGAATTTTGTGTAGCTTTGTAGAGATTGGGAGGAGGTGGAGACCAGGAACGGATAGACGACGATTGCATTGGAAGGAGACTTATCGGGTCCATGGAATGGAGAGGGGAGTGGAAAGATTCAACTTGACTGGTTTGAGAATCGGGTCTGATATTGATCTATTATAGAATGTGTTTCCTTGGGCCAAGTTGATGTAAATTGGGATGTTAATTATTTTTGTATCTTTTATTATTTCATTTGTATTTTTGAATTTAATTTTAATTGGTTGATTATAGGTAGTTTTAGAATAGATTTTGAGTATATTTACTAGTTTTTAAGTCCTATTAGGTTACTATATAGGTTAGGATTAATTTTAGAAGGTTTAGAATTCTTTTTCAAGTTTTCTGGGCACTATAATATAGGCCTTCATTGTAATTCCGAAAATTAGACTTTTATCAATTAAATTTCAGTTTGCATCCTTGCAAAACCCTTGGTCAATTTTATTGGCTTGCAGAAGGATTTCTTCGGAAGTTCTTGTTATCTAAGGAATTGCGATTCCTTGCAGAAGGTCTTGATTTCGATCAGGCCTTGGTTACTATTCCGCTGCGTTACTTTACATCAGTTGGTATCAGAAATCGGACGATCCTCGAATTTTCCGACGAGGTGATGGAAAACGATGGGAGAAACAATGGAGATATCACTTTTACCACAATTCTTGAAACTTTGAATCACCAAGCAGAGCGACAGGATCGTCGACATAGAGAGTTGATGTAAATTTTGAGAGGATTGCAAGTTGGTCAAAGTGGTGTCAACCCACGAAATCGGGCTGGTCCTCACGGGAAAAATCTCCACCGTGGTGATCCGATAGGCGAGAATACTTCGGATAATGTTGAAGGTGAGGCCAGGGCAGTGCCTCCTCAAGATCAACGACCCAAGATTAGGGCGGATATTCCTGTCTTTAATGGTGAGTTGTCTATTGAAGAAGTTCATGCGCAAGAAGATATTGTTGCTGAAGCGATTGTTGATACGGTCAAAGAAGAACATGTTGAAGAGGGGAATTTGGGCATTAAAGAGGTGGATCTATGTGCAAAGGATGAAGTCATTCAGGAGATTATTAATGATGATTTGGAAGATTTGGCGAAAAATCTGCCTAATAGCGCACCCGCGCTAACACTTGAGGGCGTCCGCGCTAGTGCTAGAGCATCCGGAGGAGGATTAACTGGTTATCTACGCGAATGCGCTGGATTGAAGAAAGAGAAAGTGGAGGTAATTGATGCAGAATATGGGACAGTTAATGGAAGTATATTATTTGAGTTTGAAATTATTTTTCCATATATTCCGATGCCAAGAAGTCAAGTTTATTCGAAGTATCTTTTTTAAATGGGATGGCAGCTTCCAAACATCGGATGAGAACTCGAGGACGAGTTCTTTTGAAGTGGTGGTGAATGATGTAAATTGGGATGTTAATTATTTTTGTATCTTTTATTATTTCATTTGTATTTTTGGATTTAATTTTAATTGGTTGATTATAGGTAGTTTTAGAATAGATTTTGAGTATATTTACTAGTTTTTAAGTCCTATTAGGTTACTATATAGGTTAGGATTAATTTTAGAAGGTTTAGAATTCTTTTTCAAGTTTTCTGGGCATTATAATATAGGCCTTCATTGTAATTCCGAAAATTAGACTTTTATCAATTAAATTTCAGTTTGCATCCTTGCAAAACCCTTGGTCAATTTTATTGGCTTGCAGAAGGATTTCTTCGAAAGTTCTTGTTATCTAAGGAATTGCGATTCCTTGCAGAAGGTCTTGATTTCGATTAGGCCTTGGTTACTATTCCGCTGCGTTACTTTACATCACAAGTTTGCAGAGAGAAAGCTAGGGTAGATTGGGCATTATTATAAGATAATATAAACACAAAATCTAGGGAGAAACGTGTTTCTCCATAATTTATGGAGAAACGGGTTTATTTCTTTACGGGACACGCTTTTCACTCCCTCTCTATACGCGAAATCGTTGAGTTCTCCCCAACACAGATATATTCTCTCTCTCTCACTAGGCGGTTTTCCCACTCTCTCTCTTTACGCGAAATCGTTGAGCTCTCCCCAAAAAGCCAGTTCGCCGGCGACCTCCCTCTACCCAATTCACCTTCAATCCCTAAACCCACAACAACGACCCAATTCCTTCCCCTTCCTCACCAAGCTCTCCCTCTCTACCCATCACCGCACCTCCCTCACATCAAAATCAACCGGCGACCTAAACCCATTCACCGATCTAACCTCTCTCAATCACCCCTCAATCCACGCCTCGCCGTCCCCTGTTCCGACCTTCCCCAACCATCGCCCATCGCCATTCCCCACTTCCAACAACAACCTAGACCCTCGAAGCTCGAGATTTGCCTTATAAACACATTTACCATTCTACTTAGTATTGTCTCTTGGCTTTTAAGTCATAATTTTTGTCATGTTTAATTGCCCACTGATGTTTCTTAGAGTTCTGATGAGCAATTGAGTGAATTCTGAAATTCTGGATATCCACATTCAATGTTCTGGATATTCAGAGCCTTTTGAAAGGATATCCAGAACATTTTGAAAGGATATCCAGAAATTTTGTATATGGCCATGACTTTGGCCCATGGAGAAATGGGTATCCAGAACCTTTTGAAATGATATCCAGAACCTTTTGAAATGATATCCAGAAATTTTGTATTGGCCATGACCTTGGCTCATGACCTTGGCTTGGGCAATTCTAAATTTCTGGTTACTCATTTTGAAAGTTTCTGGATATCCAGAACCTTTTGAAAGGATATCCAGAACTCTTTGAAATTGATATCCAGAATCTATTTAAGTTGATATCCAGAAAGTTGGTATGTGTTGGTCCCATTCTAACATAACTTCTGGATATCATGATCAAAGGGTTCTGGATATCCAGAACCTTTGAGACTGATATCCAGAACCTTTGGAAAAACACGTTTCTCCATAACTTATGGAGAAACGCGTTTCTGTGAATACCCCGTCCCGATGCAACGCGCATTCGGATGTTTGAAAATAAATAATTATAAAAGTCGGACCGAAATGGGATATTCATTTAGTGACACTCGCTTTAAACCATATTAAAATATTAGTTTAAATTTTGAGAGTCGCCACGCCACTTTGATATAGCCCAAAGCTTTGAAAAAAGGCTAAACAGTTAATTGGGTTCGGGGGTCAAATTACAACAGAAGAAGAAACGTTATCACTCCTATTGCCCGACGGATCGGTCTTTCTAGCATGTGGGGTGTTGGTTGTGTGCGGTGTTTACAGGAATATATAGAAGAAACGGGATCATGCATAAGGAGGAGGGGAGAGAAAGAATTTATTGATGATCACACCCTAGAACCTTTGAGTTAGGCCCTCGGAAGGTGCACTAATCAACGTTCATCCTTGGGGGATTGTTGATCATGGGATAATTATAACTAAGGTGGAATGAAAGAAATAGTTCCTAGATCCATTGGGATTCTTAGGGCGAAACCTTAGATCATCCTCGGCTATACATAATTAAATATATTAAAACAACCCTAAATCTAGCATATATGACATAAGCAAGAAATCAAGTAATTAAAATATACTAAGCATGCAAACAATAATAATAAAGACAATAATAATAAAGAACAAGAATATTAAAAAGAGAGTCTTACCAATTGTAGCAAGACTTTGGGGTCGAATCTTGGCGATTCGAAAGGAAAAAGAAGAACTGAGGGTAAAGCAAGTGTAGTCTCGCTTCTCCCGTATGAAATTGTGTGTGAAAGTAGGGAGCCGGGCACCCCTATTTATAATACCTCGGAACTTGGGCTGGGCCTCTGAAGGGTCGATCGGCACTAGGGCTGAAGGGTCGATCGGCTCTATATAAAAGGGTCGATCGGCCATACCACGGGTAAAGGGCCGATCGGCACTTCTATCTGGCGTACCTCCCACGCTAGCAATGACGGCGCAGTACGGACGAAATTAATGAATTTTTTAGGGTTTTGCTAGGGTTTCTCGTTAACTAACCGGGCCAAGCATTTAAAAAGCCTTTTTTCGGACCGGGTACTAACAGTAGCCCCTCGGCGACGCTTCTTGTAAGACAAGTGGGGTCGACGATAAAAGAATAGGATCCGTCCTGAAAAAAGGGATTTCAGGAGGTAAGGAAAGTGATCTTGTGGATGTGAGGTTTTTTTTTGGACTCGAGCTGAGTCGCAAAAGGATGACCAGGTAGGTCAAGTGGCTGGACCCACGTCGGGCTACCTACGTATCCCAAGAGGAATCAAGCCAAGTCGTAGTTCGAAAACGTGGGCGTTTAGTACCCGAGAGTGGCGGACGTGCAGCGTCTCAAGCCAAAGATGCGATTTGTGGCGAGGCTTTGAGGATCGAATCTAAGGGCGATTCGAATAATATTGAGAGATGTACGGAAAGGAGAATCAAGTATAGTCTTGCCTTCTCCGTGGGAAAATATGTTGTGTGGAAAGGAAATTCAAGTATAGTCTTGATTTTCCCCTTTGAAAATTGTGTGTGATGGAACAAATCAAGTGTAGTCTTGATTTCTCCGTGTGAAGATATGTTGTGAGATAATGTGTGGAAAGGAAATTCAAGTATAGTCTTGATTTTTCCTTTGAAAATTGTGTGTGATGGAACAAATCAAGTGTAGTCTTGATTCGCGTACCGAGAGAAAGTGTATGGGCAATGTGGGAAAAAACTGTGTGGGAGCCAAGTATTTGACTTTTGCGGGAGTCACCCCGAAAAAATATTAATTTAAACAAAAAATGTTTGGAATTATGAAATAAATTAAAAAAAGAGGAATTATTTTAAAAAGGTTTTTTTTTTTTTTGGAAACGGTCATATTTTGAAAAGAAAAAATGGGAAGGTTTTTTTTTGAAAATGGGGGAAGCTTTTTGGGAAGGGGGAGAGTTTTTTTGAAAAGAGGGGTAATAAATTAACCGGTCAACTCACTCTGACCGAGGAGACACGCGTCAGGAGGAGAGGCTGAAGGGCCGATCGGCCCTATGCACTGATTGGCTGAGGACGTTGGACGAGGATCGGGGTCGCCATGGTGAAATCCTGGCCGTTCGATCAGTTTAAAGAAACACAAAATGGAAGGGCCGATCGGCCCTTGACTCTTATTGGCTTAAAATTCGGCCGATCGGCCTTAAGACCCGTGTGGTCTCCTTCTCCAACACACCTTCTTCTTCTTCTCTGAATTTCTTCCTCTCCGTCGAATTCTTGAAGGTTTTTGCCGGAAAAACTCTTTTGTTCCACCGATTTGTGCCGAGATTTTGCTAAGGTTTTGCTTTGCCATGGATCCCGACGTTGCGGCTTTGGAACAATTGCTCAATCAACCGAATTACTCACCATTGGGCTCATACACCGGAGGTACGGGCGGTTTTCATGGCTATGGAGGAGGAGTTGGAGTTAGTGGTCACGGCGACGGGGGCAGCCGCAGTTTTGGTGGTGTTGGGGGCGGTTATGGCCAAATGGGTGGAGGTTTTGGTGGTGGATATAGAGGTTATGGAGGTGGTGAAGGTGGCAGCCATGGCGGCAGCGGTGGCGGTTACGGTGGTGCTGGTGGCGGCAGCCATGGCGGTGATGGCGGTGGTTATGGCGGCAACGATGGCGGCCATGGCGGGAATGGTGGAAATGATGGTGGTGGTCGCGGTGGCGCTGGTGGCGTTTTTACCTTTCTTTTTTTCATGTACTGATATTTATGCTTTAGCTTTGATGTAACTCTCGCACTTGATTTTTGTAGGTTACTCGGGAGTCTTATGTGCGGTCTGTGAGGCATAGCAATGTGCGGCAGTCTGGCGAGGAGTGCGGTGGCGGCACTTTCTTGCCAATCCTGGAGATCGGTAGATGTGGATCCGGCACGGTGGAGGCGGCGCTCCCGGGGGTGAGGTAGCTCGACATCCGGGTTTTCTCGCGGTCGTGCCTCGACTTCCCGTAGGGGTCATTAGGATTTTTCATTTTTATGTAGTACCTGTTAGGAAAACGTAGGAGCATGCAGACTCTAGATTTTATGCTGACTCACTGATGAATGCTTTATGTAATGGTCTAAGGATTTAATATATAAGAGTTAGTACTTTCTATTTATGTACATTTCTATTTTTGGACATTATCTATTTTTGTACACTGCACTGAATCAAACGAGGACAAAAATAGAACAAAGTAAAAACTGGAAATAAAAAAAAATAAAAAATAAAGAATAAAGATAAAAATAAAATAAAATACAAAAACAAAAAGGTGGAGCCTTGGGATCTGCTGAGGCTGTGTTGTACTTGGGGGAATTAAAGGGTCGATCGGCCCAAATTTAAAGGTCCGATCGGCCCAATTTAAAAGGTCCGATCGGCCTTTCGCTGAAAAGGCGGCGATTTTGTTCTTCCTGGAAGGGGCCGATCGGCCCTCTGATGTCCTTTTCCTGCACGGATTGTTCTGGCAGTCCTTTTCCTGTACGGACTTTAATACCAAACCCATATAAAAACCCTTGTCAGCCGACAGTTATAAAGCACAATTTTCTCTTCTTTTTCTTCGTACTGTTCTATTCTTTTCTTTATCCCTTTTATTGCTGTTGCTTTCTTCCCTTGTTGTGAATCAATCAACACAATGAATTCTCACCCTTCTGTTTTGATGGAGAAACAAAGCAATTTTGAGAGTGATTTGGCTGTTTGGGTATCCAAGGTACCTCGCTCTGTTCGTCACGCCTTTGATAAACGTTTTGGGGTAAAGTGTATTTGGTCCCTTTTGCCCATGCATCCCAACTGGAATCTCCTACATGCTGCAGCTGCTTTTTGGGACGAATCCAATCACGTTTTCAATTTTTCTTACAACGAGATTACACCCACCTACGAGGATTTTCTTGCTCTGTGTGGAGGGGATGATGTCAGTTTGATAGCGGTTCCGCAGGATAGAGTTCCGTTGGTGACAAGGGTGGCCAAATTTCTGCACCTCCCTACGGCTGTGGCTAGAGGTTTGGTTGAAGGTGTGGACATAGATATCTGTGATTTGCCGGGGAGATTTGCTCATGGTGATGACTTCGACTCGGATTTTGCTTTGGATTGCCTGGCCCTCTGCTTATTTTCCAAGGTTCTGTTTTCTCCTTACGTGGGTGTAGCTACCAGTGGATGCTTGGATATGGTTGATCAAGCCCGTTCGGGGAGGAGCATTGTTCCGGTTCTCTTGGGCGAGACACTTCATGGTATATCTCAGATAGCTAGGGGTGCTCCGCTTATGACTAGGGGCAGTGCCAAATTATGCGGCCACGTGGCTCGAGGATCGACTTTTTGTTCTAGAGATTCCCCGCCGAGTGTTAGGCCTTGGTTTCATGGTTGTAGGAGGAAGATTGATCCGCTTTCCGGCTTGTCAGAACGGGAGTGGAAGATGTATTTGGCGGAGGTGGATACTGATAGGATTCATTGGCGAGTGCAGCATTGGGGCCTCTCCTTCATTCGGAGCCTTCAGCTTGGGCAATGCCTGATTCGTGTACCAGCTTTTGAGACCACCACCTTTTACTATGCCGAGCGGGTACTTCGGCAATATGGCATGGAGCAGGTCCGTCCTCAAACTTGGGGAACTTCGAGTTTGATGATTACGCAAAGTACTTCCAATGGACGTTGGTGTTTCAGTTTTGATGGTAAGCTTATGGAGTTCTCATGGGATGCCACGAGTCTATCTTGCACAGCGGACCCTTAGCACTCATTTGTCGCATGCTTATTTGACATGGTATGAAGAACACTTGGGACCAATGAGGGAGACTTTGTATGACTTGAGACGGAGATTGGTCCCTAACATATCTTCGAGCCGTTTTCTCAGAGACAGGGAGGCTTTGGGGATTTCTCTAGACACAGTGGAGGAGAATCCTCCCAAGAAGATGGAGCGGAAGTTGAAGGGTAAGGCGATCGAGGAGGTTCCCCCATTGAAGAAGAAGTATTCGCCTTATTTTAAGAGAGAGAATAAGAAGAAGCCGACTCGACGAGCTGCCAAGAAGAAGAAGGACGGAGATGAGGGGCCTAGTGCCAAGGAGTAGACCTTATATGTCCGAGTATCCACCCACAGTCATATGCAGACACATTAGTTATTTATTTTGTCTTTTAATTTTTTAATTTCTTTTGCAAGTTATTTAGTCATTAGTATAGTCGAGCTTAGACTCATCAAATAAGTGTAATCATGCACTGATTGTGGGAATGAAAAAATTTATTGCTTTAGTAAAAACAGATTGGATTTTTATTTATTTTTTGGACCGCGCCGATTAAAGTGCCTACGTTCCCCTTTTACAATGAGAACCAAGGGGCTCAGGTCGTCGTAGTTCATTTTCATCAAGCTACTATTTTTAGAAAGGGAAGATAGAAGCGGGATAATTTTTATTTTATTTGTTTGCTCTAACTTTTGCCTAGACCGCCCTTTACGGGTTTTCAATCTAGCGAGCCTTTGAACGCACCCTTTCTTTTATTGCTAGACCGCCCTTTGCGGGTTTTCAATCTAGCGGGCTTCTTTTTGCGTTTTTTTTTTTTTTTTTTTTTTTTTTTTTATTTATTTAGAGGAGGAAGAGCTTAATCATAGTAGCGTCGAGCTTGCTTGAGGTTGGTGGGCTCCTTGAATTCGTTGCCATCCAAATCGCCATTTTAAGCACTCCACGAAAAAATCTTCTTGATCACATACGGGCCGGTCCATGTATGGGCCCACTTCCCAAGAGGATTGAACTTATTGGGAAGTTCTTTGCTTCAAAACCAAATCTCCTTCCTTAATGTCTAAGGGCTGCACCTTTTTGTTGAAAGCCCCTTTGTCCGTCTTTGATAGGCTCGGATGTGTTCCATGGCTTTGAGTGCTGCGCTCGTCAAGTGTGGCCAGCTGATCATATCGGCTGCGGAGCCATTCAACTTACGCTACTTGATTTTCTAATAAGATCCTCAAAGACGGGACTTCCCGACTCAACCGGGAAGTCTTGCCTCCATCCCATATGTCGAGCAAAAGGAGTTTCACTGTAGGCGTGCGGACGGAAGTTCTATATCCCCAAAGTGCCAATGGTAGTTTCTCGGGCCGAGTCTCTACCTCGAATCGTTGTCTTTACGATTATACGCTCAATCGTTTTGTTAGGCGCTTATTGCTCCAGTTGGTCTCGAGGGCTATAAGGGGAAGACTTGTGCGGAGTAATCTTGAACTCGCGATAATTTGTCACAATCTCCGCCGAAGTGGGACCCGTTGTCCGAGATGATCTCATTTGGTACTCCATATCTGCACATGATGTCCTCCTTAATGAACTGTGCCACCTTTTTGGAAGTCAACACCTTGTAAGATTTTGCCTCGATCCACTTGGTGAAGTAATCGACAACTACTAATACAAAACAATGCCCATTGCTTCCCGACGGTGTAATCTTGCCAATCACATCAATCCCCCATGTCGCAAATGGCCAAGGAGTTACCATGCTATACAACTCGTGAGGGGGCACATGGTTCAAATTGGAACACATTTGGCATTTGGGACATTTCCGCACAAACTGGATGCAGTCGGCTTCTATAGTGACCCAATAATAACCCAACCATGTGATTTTCTGTCTCAACATTACGGCATTCATGTGTGGACCGCATAAGCCATCGTGTACTTCTTCCATGATCATTTACGCTCGTTTCGCGTCTACGCGAGTAACGAGGAGACCATCGTAGTGTCTTTTGTACAACATATCATCCGGTAGAACAAAGCTGTCCAGGCCAATCGTTTCAACGCACATGCAAGCTTTTGGCTTTCACGTCTCCTAGAAAAGACACATTACCCTTCTTGAGATACTCATAAATGCGTGCGTACCACGGATCCTTATTCTCCTCGATGTCGGCTTGAATCTCGCAGCGGTAGGCTTCGTAGCGGTAAGCGGGGTTCTCTCTTCGGCCAACTACGAATGGTTTTACGGGACATTCGTGAGGGATCTCGACCAAAGAAGCCGGCGTAGCTAAAGCATCGGGAAATCTATTTACGTCTCTGGGTAGATAATGGAATGTCACTTCCTTGAATTGCTTGACAAGCTCTTCCATATGAGTGATCTTGTTGCAAGTAGGGGTCAACGGTCTTCCACTTCTTAGACGTACGATTGATAATTAAAGGCGAGTCTCCATATACCTCCAACTCCTTTACATTACGCTCCAAGGTGCTTCCTAAACCGGCTATGCATGCCTCGTATTCAGCCGCGTTATTGGTGGTTGTAAAATTCAGCTTGATGGCGATGGGGGTGTGCTCATCTTTGGGATCAACCAAAAGGATTCCCACTCCATTGCCCCTCTTGTTCGCGGCTCCATCAAAGAATAGTTGCCATCTCTCTTCCGTATCAATGCTAAAAATCCCTCGTCTGGAAATTCCGGTTCAAGCCCCTGTTCTTACGTGCTTGGAAACTACTGCTAAATGATCCGCCATGGCTCTCCCTTTACTTGCTTTTCTCGGCACATAGGTGATATCGAATTCCCCCGAAATACCGACCATTTGGCTAATCTCGTGGGTGAGAGAAGGTTTGTCAAACAAATACTTAATTGGATCCATCTTTGACACTAGCGAATCGGATGCGGCGACAAGTAATGCTTGAGCTTATTAACCACCCAAACTAGCCCGGTACGGGTTTTTCCAATGCTTGAGTAGTTTAGCTCACTCCCTTGCAACTTTCGACTAACAAAATAAACGGCGTTCTCCACCCGAGAGTCCTTGGCTTCTTGTGCCAGCATAGCCCCAGCAGTTTGTATCGATTCTTGTTAGGTACAATAGCAACGGTTTCTCCGAATGTGGGGGGCGAAGGATAGGGGGATTGACCAAGTATCTCTTGATTTCCTCAAAGGCTTCTTGACACTTCCAGTCCCAATCTATACTTGCGGTCTTCTTCATCAATCTAAAAATCGGCTCACACATGGTAGTCAATTGATTAATGAAGCGGCTGATGTATTGTAACCGTCCCATGAATCCCTTGACTTCCTTTTCTGTACGTGGTGGCCTCATCTCCATGATAGCTTGAATCTTTCTTGGATCTGCCTCAATTCCTCGTTCGGTGACCATGTAACCCAGGACTTTTCCTCGAATAACTCCAAATGTACACTTGGCGGGGATTCGGAACGCATTGCGTGCTCACGCGATGCTGTCGAAGAACTTTCTCAAATCAATGAAATGCTTGACCGTCGACCCCTTGGAATGAATGATCATATCGTCGACATACACCTCAATCTCCTTATGGATCATGTCATGGAATAATGCGTGACCGCTCTGCAGTATGTAGCCACTGCATTTTCAATCCGAATGGCATTACGGTGTAGCAGTATGTTCCCCGTGGTGTAGTGAAAGCCGTCTTCTCTGATGCCGCCTCCGCCCCGTCTTGATACGATTATATCTGCAAAACCATCTACAAAGACTTGACCTCGTAGTTAGCGGTGGCATCTACTAGCATGTCGATATTGGGCGGCGGGAAGTCGTCCTTTGGGCTAGCCTTGTTGAGATCACGGAAGTCAACACAAACTCTAACCTTGCCATTCGATTTGCTTGGCCGTCACAATATTAGATAACCACGTCGGATACTCAATAACTACGATAAAGCCCACCGGAGGAGCTTCTCTATCTCTTCTTTAACTTGCGAGACCATTACGGCTTAATGCGGCGCAATTTACGCTTGACGAGGCTTGGCGTGCGGTGTTAGTGGTATTACGTGCTCCACTATCGAGTTATCCGGCCCGGCATATCCTTGTATGACCATGCGAACACATCCGAATATTCTTTAAGCGGCTCAATCAACGCTTCCCTTTCAGTCCCTTGAAGAAGCTTCCAATCTGTGTCTCTCTCGGCTCTTCTTCCGTTCCCAAATTAATACATGATAACACCTCATCGGCGGCTTGGGCTCGACCTTCCTTTTGATTGATAACTTGCTTAGAAATTTCTTTAATATATTCATTGTTTAGTGTGTCCGCTTCTTCTAATGAGTCATTATTAACTAAGTTAATTTTGATTAAGTTGAGCATTATTTTTAGTTAATTTATCATTTAGAAGATTGGCTATGAGGGGATACTCGAAAGATCTAGTTTTTCATTCATAACGAAAGGGAAAACAACATTTGCAACCAATTCATAGTCTTCGACGTGAGGTCATCGGACTTGGAAGAAGACTCAAACTCGAAAACACATCGAGACTCAAACAAAAGCAGATGACTACGAAGAAGTAGGGGACTTGGGGAACCGGGGAGACTCAGCGGGAGGAGGCATCGGTCCCGGCTCTTCCACCATGTATTCCTTCGTGGCTACGGGTCCGCCAAATACGCACCAATTCTTGAGCTTTCCAACCATGGGTGTCACCAATGTCCTTGGATCCGTATCGTCTGCTGCTCTGCCCCAATGATAGCGCAACCATATCATCTTCTATATTCAGATTCCCCAAATCTTGCAACGGGTTCGACCATCCCATTCTTACGCATCCTCTGAAGCTGCAATGTTCTCGACCAGCGGCTCCTCCAAAGATACTGTCCTAGGTGATCGGCCAACCCATCTTCGATCTTGATGATGTACCGGCTCTGGCTGTGACAACCTTGCCTCTCTTTTGACGTGGATCCATGAGAACCGTCTTCGGCTTCGACCTATCAACCTCTGTATCCACTAAAGATTTGAAACCTTTCTGCGGCTTTGCACTGTGTGATCAAACCAAGGCTCGCTAAACTCCATGCAAGAGAATTCTTCGCCCTCCTTGACAAAGTAACTATTGAGGGAAAGGCGGTATGGCCTCATCTACGGCTTCTCGTAGGGTAGCTTTGCCCTCTTGAGGAACTTCAATTCTTTTCTCTTCGGCCCGATCTTCGGGGTAATAACATAGCCTAAGCCGTACTGCTGCGATGATCGGTAGCTTCCATTGCTTGTGTAGGTCCACAGAGATGTTATCTCGACCCGATCTGATGCAAATCCCGTATTCCTCATCATCCTAACATTTGGTGGTCGTGCATGCGATGTCTTTGTGAGTCTACCGCGCAAACATTTGTACTGTGCTATTAGGCGAAAACACGGGCGAACATTGAACTACCCTCTTCGTCTTTGAATACGCCAGGACCGGCTTTCCCCGGTCACTTGATCCTTGAGAGATGTTACCGGATCGCGCAAATGGCGTCACTTGATCGCCGGCCGGAATTTCACATTGATGCAATGAGGAAGGGACTCCATTCATCCGATGCAACCATGGCCCTACAGCCCAGACATGGTGAAGGTGGAAGGTATGTCTATGACTTGAAACTTCGGCAATCATAGTAGTGGTCCCGCATAGTAAGAAGGCAAAGCGATTATTCCCAACAACGGCCAGGCTAGTAGAATCGTATCCTCGCACGGAATGAGCCCGAAGGTCTACAAATGCTGTGGGACTTAGATCAGGGACGTCCATCATCTGGAAGGCGGTATGTTCAGCTGCAGAACCGTTATCAATGAAAATACGTGGCAACCTTTTTCCGTTGACTTCAATAGTGATGTGCAGTGGTTCATTATGATCCGATCCAAACTCCGGCATGTCCACACCCTAGAACCTTTGAGTTAGGCCCTCGAAAGGTGCACTAATCAACGTTCATCCTTGGGGGATTGTTGATCATGGGATAATTATAACTAAGGTGGAAGGAAAGAAATAGTTCCTAGATCCATTGGGTTTCTTAGGGCGAAACCTTAGATCATCCTCGGTATGCTATAATTAAATATATTAAAAACAACCTAAATCTAGCATATATGACATAAGCAAGAAATAAAGTAATTAAAATATACTAAGCATGCAAACAATAATAATAAAGACAATAATAATAAAGAACAAGAATATTAAAAGAGAGTCTTACCAATTGTAGCAAGACTTTGGGGTCGAATCTTGGCGATTCGAGAGGAAAAAGAAGAGCGAGGGTAAAGCAGAGTGTAGTCTCGCTTCTCCGTATGAAATTGTGTGTGAAAGTAGGGGCCAGGCACCCCTATTTATAATACCTCGGTACTTGGGTGTGGCAGCTGAAGGGTCGATCGGCACAAGGGCTAAAGGTCGATCGGCTCTATATAAAAGGGTCGATCGGCCATGCCACGGGCAAGGGCCGATCGGCACTTCTGATTTGGCGTACCTCCCACGCTAGCAATGACGGCGCGGTCGGACGAAATAATGAATTTTTAGGGTTTTGCTAGGGTTTCTCGTTAATTAACTGACTGAGCATTTAAAAGCCTTTTTCGGACCGGTACTAACATCTTGTGTACTCAGCATGTTTCTAGAATCATGCAAGGTGGCAAATTCTAGAACATTTCCTAATTAAGAAAAACGTGTTTCTTAATTGGAAGCTTCCCCTTAGCCTTTAATTGTTTTGGAGCAGTTCAGAAATATTTAGGAACACTAGGAAGGATCAGTGAATTAGGAAACTTACCGAAATTATCGGGAAATTTAACCGGAAGGCATGAGCCAGATTTGGGTACTTACGAAGCCCTCGGCAATGTCACTTGCGGGCGAGTGGGGTTGTCGATAGAAAAGGATCCGATGCGGCGAATGCCGAGACGGATTGAGGTGACGAGGTGGTCGGATGGCTGAACCTCTGGAAGGCTACCTACGTATCAGTGGGAATCAAGCCGGGTAGTAGTTCGGAAAAGGGTCCGGCGAGGAATGGAGAAGAGAAACCAGTCTCTTCTTTGGGAAAATAGAAGAGAAAATGACCTAAGAGGTCAAGCAATTGATCCCGAGGATATGCTAGAAGTGACCGATGTGGTCGGATATCTAGACCTCTATGAGGGGCTACTTCATCAACGATGAGTGACGAAGGAACAGGGTGACCAAAGTGGTCGGATGGCTGGACCTTTTATAAAGGCTACCTACGTATCCCGGAGGAATCAGAAGCCTTGATCGTAGTTCAAGCATCGCTAGATAGTTAGGAGCGATGTCTAGGATCCTTGAGGTTTTGACAATTAATGGAGGTTGTCACACGATTGACAATTAATGGAGGTTGTCACACGATTGACAATTAATGGAGGTTGTCACACGATTGACAATTAATGGAGGTTGTCACTGAAGAAACTAGAGCTTACGTCACTACTCGAGGAGATATAGGTAGCTAAAGTTTGGAAGAACTTGAGCATACTTCACTATTCGTGATAGAGGTAGCTTAAGTTTAAGAAGAACTTGAGCGTGCGTCACTATACGTGATAGAGGTAGGCGAAGTTTAGAAGAACTTGAGCATACTTCACTATTCGTGATAGAGGTAGCTTAAGTTTAGAAGAACTTGAGCGTACGTCACTATTCGTGATAGAGGTAGCTGAAGTTAGAAGAACTTGAGCATACTTCACTATTCGTGATAGAGGTAGCTTAAGTTTAGAAGAACTTGAGCATACTTCACTATTCGTGATAGAGGTAGCTTAAGTTTAGAGAACTTAGCATACTTCACTATTCGTGATAAAGGTAGCAAAAGTTCAGATTTTGACAATTCGGAGGTTGTCACCTAGCGTTATCCAGTTATAACGGAATTAACGGAGGGGACTGGAAAGAAAGCTTAATTGGCTTAGGAGATAAGGGATATCTTACGAAAAGGATGTTATCTTAGTTAAAGGATAACGGGAATTGTAGGCCCAAGTGGAAAGTCCGGGGCAAAATTGTAATTTACGCTCGGGCGAATGAGGCCGCCCGGCATGAGAGGGAGGAAAAAGAAAGCCGATACGGCTAGAAGATTAATTTTTCAGTTATTTAAAATCTGATTTGAACGGGCATTTGGCATTGTTGCCGCCCAAGAACACGCCTGTAGGAAGAGAGAGAGAGGAGAAAATTCGAAAATCCTTCAATTCCCTTGCTTCCTTTGGTCAAGAATGGATCCGGAGGAGGAGTAATCCTATGCGAGACAAGCTAGAAGAAACATCTCCGCGGCCGCTCAAAGGAGGAGGAAGGAGATTGTCCGTACGGAGAGAAAGTATGACTTTCTTACGCCTCCATCGGAGCTCTATCCGGGGAGAAGAGAGCACAAATCGACGAACCCGCGATCGGTTGGGGTAAGCATTCTTATTTGGCTCAATTCCGTCGATTTTGATTGAGTATTGATTGATTTAGGGCTTGACCCGAATTTTAGGAATTTTCATCGAATTTTCCTAGGATTTTCCTAGGATTTTTGAATGACTTTGAGACATTGATGAATAACCTATGAGGCTAAGAACATGCATGTGCAATTTATTTGACAAAAATAATGAGAATGACCCACTTTTTTTTCTCGATAATAAAGTAAGAATGATAATTGTCTAAAGTGAGACGAAGCCCTTGCATGTGCTAGAACTAGGTCAAAATTTTGATTATCAATGAGAAAACAGGATTTTGGAAGATGAAAAGGATTCATGCATGCCACTTTGTTGAAAAATAATGCTTATGTGCAAAGAATTTTGAAAATTGTGATTTTGTGCTTTAGGAAAGCAATATGATTTGACATGACGTGTTTCAAGTGATGAAAAACGCTTTTTTTGATGCAAAGGATGCTAGAAAAACTTTATGAATGCTTTTCTTTTGAAAACATGTGCACTTGCATGGTTTTGAAAATGATGAAGGGTGACACATTTCTTTTGCGTTCTTCCTACGGGAGAACAAATCCGGGGGACCTTACGAGATCGCGATCGAGGCTTTGGCGAGAGGATGCAGTTTCGAGATGAATGGGGCGAACCCCGAGGAGTTGGTGCGGGCTACCGGCCTAGATTTTTCATTAGAGGGCGATCGGCGGGGATCCATATCACTTCTAAGAGCAAGGGCTTGGTCCGGGCCCTTTCGAGTTTTGGTGGGACACTACCCATAGCTTTCATCTTAGGCAGGGAGAGTTGACGGTGACTCTCGGCGGATTTCCACGGCTATCAGCGGCCTACGAGTTCTTGGGAGGCTGTGACTGGAGGACCACATCACGGCGGAGGAATTCGAGAATTTGGTTGGGTTTGAGTTGATTCCCAGGGGCTAGGGATGGAGACGCGGAACGTCGAGGTGGCGATCCCGAAGCGCATACGGGACTTTGCCGTTAGTGAGGTGGCCCCACCCGGCTTGCTAGAGCCTTTGTGTGGTTGATCTTGTCGGTCACCATCTTCGCAAATTGCAGGACTACGGCCATGACTTGCCTTCTCGACTCTTTGGAGGATGTAGATGGGATTGGGACGGTCTCGTGGGGAGAGGCCGGATTGGCGGAAGCTATATTTCTCTCTGGATATGTACGCTAGGAACAAAGGCCTCCATGGATTGCTTTTCATTTGCTCTTGAGGTAGTCCCTCTTCTCTTTCTCTTTTCTCTTCCTTGTCTTGAGACTTTTATGAGAGAGAAATGACCCTTTTGATGTTTTGAACATGCGGAGTGCAGTTACGTGAGGTGATCGGAGTTCTTTCCTTGGAACCCAACGGAAGCGATATCACCATCTTTCCCGCTATGGTTATTTGGAGGAGATGCGAGAGATAAGTTCACGGGGAAGACCCGGATCACCTTTGACTATAAGATGGTGAGGCCGGTCATCAACGGGGATGGACATGACGGAGTGGACTTCTACCCGTGGGCGAGGTATCCGGAGATTTTGCTAGGAGAGGCCATTGAGGCGACGAGGCGAGAGGAGATGGGCGGCGGGGCGACATGTGATGTCATCTATTTGGGGGACCGATTTTCTAGGCGGCATGGCCATGTCCCTCCATTGGACGCCATTACTCCCCATGATCCTCCGGCCACGGATGCTCTGACCCCGGGGATTGGCGAGGCGAGATGAGATCGCTAGATATCGAGGCGGGCGTGGCCGCCGAGTACTTTGACATGGATACCCCTACTGTTTGTGTTTGTGGAGCGGCGCACGAGGACGCCACGAAGGCGTGAAGGCGGCGGTCACTCGGGGATATGGGGAGGCGAGCCTTCGACCCGCCGATCCCTCCTGCGCACATTTCATACGTGGTCCACGGAGTTCCAAGGAGGATGAGGATTCTGTCCCCGACACTTGGGAGCCCCGGTATACCTGCCGCCAGCAATGTAAGTATACTTTTAGGGTCTTTCCCTTTTGACTTTTAGATTTCTTTGCTTTTTGCAATTGAGATTTTTAAGAGATTTTCTCCTCTTTTTCTCGGGTTCCGGCTCGCACCTATGACCAGGCGTTAGCGAGCGAACGGGGCTGGAAAGGACATGTGCCGGATCCCTTACGAGGAAGGCGCTGCACTTCAAGGCAGCGGACGCACGGGAGCCCGGGCGCAAGAGAAGGCATGTCGGGGGCACAACGTCTACCTCATCGGCCTCGGAGTACTCTTCCAGTGCCATGCCTCGGGGGCGGGGACCCAATGCGGACATTCTGGAGGCGGTGGCGAGTACGGGCACGATAATGTCCATCGTCGATGTGAGCGACCGGAGGACTTGATGAGGAGGCTAGCGTCTACGAGTGGCGGCGATGAAGAAGAAGAAGAATCGGAGGCCTAGGAGGTCTCTAGAGTGGATTAGGAACAAAAACAAACAATGAACACGTTTTTATGCACACTTTGTTTATTTTTGCTTTATTTGGGCGCCGATGGGGCGAAGACATTGTATTCTTGTTTTATTTGCCTTTCTATTTATGCTTTTATTAATTTGCATATTACTTGAGCCTCGGGACGGTTTTTTTTGCTTGGAATTGGGGTGAAAGCGGGGCCAAAATGATTTATAATGATATATAAATGCTTGGGTGACCTTTGAACATGTTTTTGTACAGGTCTTGGTTGAGAAAGTGGGGTGAAAACTCCCTTGGGCAGCAACTTTGGTTGCTGCAGATTTTCTGAGATGGCGAATGTAGCCGTGCGGCATGGACACGAGGGCAAATGAGGCCGTGCGGCTCACGGTTACTGTGCAGGTGGTTATTTTACGAATAAAAGCAAGGCTTGGCCATTTCATTTCATTTTCCTCTAGACTTGTCCCAATTGTTCCCCGAGCACATATTGGACTTAAAGACACCATCTTTGGTCATTTTGCAATGGAGAAGCCCGTCGGATTGCAAAGGGGAAGCGAGACCGTTTTACGTCCGATCTTCAATCTTGGGTGAAACACAACTTCCAATTTCACAAGGGGCTGCTTGATTCTTCTGTCCAGATCAAGTCTTTATGGCAGTTGAGTGATCTCCCACCCGATTGGGACCTTTTGAGAGCAGCAGCAAGGTTTTGGGACGTCAGGAGACACGTTCTTGCTTTTCTTACAACGAGATTGTCCCAACGCATGAAGACTTCCGAGCCTTGATTGGGGGTCCCGAAATTGAGGCTATATCGATTCCTGATCGAAGACATGCCGGTGGCGGCAAAGCTTGCATCTTTTACTGCAGATTTCTTTGGAAGAGGTGAGGGGATGATGATAGCCCGGACGGGATTGACCTTTACGATATCCCGGGCGGGTTTGGGTCTCCGGCTATGGCTGCGACCACGGTAGCTATGGATGCCTTTATTCTCTGCATATTTTACGCTCTGTTCAGCTGAGTCCGTGGGGATCTGTCATGGTGGTCTCTTGGACATGGTCGGAGGCGTAGAGTGGGAAGGACATCGTCCCACTTTGGTTTTGGGAGAGACATTGCATGGCATTGACGGGATGGCTAGGGAGACCATTTCATGAGGTGCAGGAGTCAGTGTGCTGACTTTATGGCTGCGGGGAGAGGCTCGGGGCTTTGCCGGGGGCTTTGCCGACTCGGTGCCCTTGGGTGATTTCTCGGAGGGGTGCACCGAGGCAACGGGACCGGGGTAGGCTGGGAGGCGATGATGGCTAGGATATCCACTTCGGACATCCGTTGGTGGATACCTCCTTTGGAGGTTGCGGACCCGGGAGGATATTTCGGGAGTCCTATATAGTGAGGGTTCCGGGGTTACTGCTGGTCGTCCTTCTACATTCCACTGCTTGGTATCCGGGCGGTTCGGGGCCTTACGGGAGCCATTGAGCGATTGGGAGGACATCCGGACCATGGAGGTGATGCCATTGGATATGAGAGATCCGGCCCGGCTTCTCATTCTTCTCGAGGGCTTGGACATACTGCTTTCCCACCCGGGGCTATCTTCGGGAGGCGGGGAAGAGCACCATCTTGACCACTTTGTCTACTTGGGTGAGTACGAGAGGGAAATGGGAGCGACTCGAGGTCATTACGGGGAGAGACGTCGGGCTTTATTGGGGGCGGCTGCGACTCGAGTAGGACTGCGAGGGAGGCGAGGCTAAGGCGAGTCGCCATAACCGGTCGGGTGACACGATCGGAGATATGGAGGCTCGATACAAGAGATTGTCGAGGTCGCTCCTTTGGCGAGGCTCGAGAGGGAGGAAGTGCGGACTCGTGCTCGTGTAGAAAGAGGCACTTATTGACACGGGTTTGGTAGAGGCTCCGGTGAGGATACCGGAGATCGGGATGAGGGATACCGACATTATAGAGAAGAAGAGAAAGAAAACTCGACGAGGTCGAGGTAAAGGGAAGAAGACCAAAGAAGACTCGGCGAATGACGGCGACGGATCTTTTCTTAGGATTCCCTTATTGCCATTTGCAAACACATTAATTTATTTAGGCATTTTTTGTATTTTAGATCTATGTAGCAGGTTAGCAGAGTCAAGAGTAGACCGTGCTTGAACTCATCAAAAAGTTTTTAACTTGTAATGAACAAGAAATATTATCTTAGAATTTAATCAAGACACATTTCATGGAAATTCAAATGTCTTATTGCTTGGGACCCGTTTTATGAAAAGCTGAAATGCCCTTTATTTTTATTTATTGTTTAGGACGCACTTCATGGAAGCTTGATTGCCCTTTTTTATTGTTTAGACCGAACCATATATGGCTGCCTACGTTCCCCTTTTACAAGAAAGACTAAGGGGCTCAGGTCTTCGTAGTTCATTACAGTGAACTATTTTTCTATTTTTTATGTGCGGCCCTGTTTTTGCCTAGACCGCCCTTTTTGGGTTTCGGCCTAGTGGGCATTACTCTTTTTGCACTAAGATTTTTCTTTTTTTTTTTTTTTTATGTGCAACCACTGTCTTTTGCCTAGACCGCCCTTTTTGGGGTTTCGGCCTAGTTTGGGTATTACTCTTTTTGCACTAAGATTTTTTCTTTTTTTTTTTTATTATTTTTTTTATTTTTAGACATAGTATCTTACGAGCTTATCACCGTTATTTGGGTGGACAAAGGGATTGCCGTCCAGTGCAAGCTTCATGGCTCCTCCCGATAGTATCTTACGCACCACATACGGGCCGATCCAAACGGGTTCCCATTTTCCCAGGGGTTGTCTACGGTAGGGGCTTCACTTTCAACACTAAGTCACCCTCTTTGATGTCTCACGGCCTTGACCTTTTTGTCAAATGCTGCGGCCATTCGCCTCGATAGGCTCGGGTGTGCTCCATGGCTTTTAGCCTTCTCTCATCAAGCGGGGCCAACTCATCATGCCGGCTACGCAACCATTCTACTTCATTGACACTTTGTTTTCCAGGAGGACCCTTAATGACGGGATTTCCAACTCCACTGGTAACACTTTGCTTCCATCCCGTAGGTTAGGGCAAAAGGAGTTTCTCCTGTAGCATTACGACAGACGTTCTGTAGCCCCGAGTGCCAAGTGCGGCTTTTCGGGCCAATCACGACCACGGGTGGCCATTTTCCGGATGATCCGTTCGAGCGTCTTATTAGCGGCTTCCACGGCTCCATTAGTACGAGGTGCATGCGGGGATGACTTGTGGCGAGTGATTACGAACTCGACGGTAACCTATCGCGAGTCTCCTTCAAAGTGCGACCCATTATTGGAAATGATCTCGTTGGGCACCCCATATCTACACATTATGTTTTCTTTGATAAAGCTGGGCAACCTTCTTGGAAGTGAGGACCTTGTAGGACTTGGCCTCCACCCACTTGGTGAAGTAGTCGATGGCTACTAGCACAAATTCATGCCCATTGCTTCCTGTCGGGGCTATTTTCCCTATCACGTCAATACCCCAAGTTGCAAACGGCCAAGGAGTCGTCATGCGGTACGGGTCATGAGGCGGGAGATGGTTGAGGTTGGCAAACCGCTGGCACTTGTCGCATGCTCGGACGTGCTTTGGACACGATCTGTTTCCATGGAAATCCGGTAGTAACCCATTACGAGGATCACTTGCATCGGGGCTCTGGCATTCATATGAGGACCGCAGGGACCATTGTGGACTTCGGTCATCAACTCTTTGGCCCTTTCTTGAGTGACGCACAAGAGGAGTGGTCCTTGGTACCGCTTCTTGTACAGGTTGCCTCCTAGAATGACAAAATGGGAGGCCAACCTTTTCAGGGCTTGTAAGCTCTTGGCTCTGACACCTTCTTTTGGTCTACCTTCTTCGTCTACGAAAGGTGACTCTCCATCTTTGAGGAAGCTGGTAAATTTGATTGTACCGGGGTTCCTTTATAGGCTCGGGTCCCAGTCTACTTCACAACGAAAGTGGGGCTTCTCTTTTACCCACTCTGAAGGGTTTTATGGCTTTTCCCTCGGGGATCTCTACCAATGAGGCAAGAGTAGCTAGGGCATCTGCGAATTTGTTCTTTTCCCTTGGCAAGTAGTGGAAAGTCACTTCTCTGAGCTGTCCCATCAACTCCTCTATATGGGCATGATAACGCTGCAGATTAAGGTCCACAGTCTTCCATTTGTTGGAAACTTGGTTGATGATCGAGTGAGTCTCCATAAACTTCAAGCTCCTTGACATTCCTTTCTAAGGCGGCTTCCAAACCGGCAATGCATGCGAGCTTCGTACTCGGCGACATTGTTCGTGGCGGGGAAGTTCAACTTGAGGGCTATTGGCGTGTATGCTCATCTTTCGGATCGACCGGTAGCATCCCGACTCCGTTTCCTCTTTTGTTAGCGGCTCCGTCAAAGAATAATTGCCATCGGTTTTCGGGCTCAAGCGAAGATCCCTTCATCAGGAATTGGGGTTCGGGCCCTCTGTCCTCATTCTTGGGAAGTTCGCCGGGTGGTCGACAATGCTTGACCCTTGATGGCCTTTACGGTCACATAGTTGATGTCGTACTACGCGAGAAGAAGGACCACTTTGCCGGACGCATCGAGAGGGAAGGCTTATCAAAGATGTACTTGATGGGGTCCATTTTTGAGACCAAATTCACGGGGTGGGCTTGCATATAATGCTTGACTTGCCGACTACCCGGACCCGATCTGCACGAGTCTTTTCACATCTTTGAGTAATTGAGCTCACTTCCACTGCTGACTTTCGGTGACAAAGTAAATGGCATTCTCTACCCGAGAGTCTTTCTTCTCTGAGCAAGCATAGCCCCAAGCTGCCGTATCGGTGACGGTGAGATAGAGCGAAGAGGTTTACGTCTATGTGGGGGCATAGCACCGGGAGGATGTACTAAGTATGCCTTAATGCGGTCAAAGGCATCCTGGCATTCTTCGGTCCATTACGTGTCTACATTCTTCTTCATGAGCTTGAAGATGGGCTCGCACATAGTGGTCAGCGATTGACAAAGCTTGGCGATGTCTTGCGGCTTTCCCATAAAGCTCTTGACTTAATGCGGGTTTGAGGTGGCCTCATGTCCATAATGGCTTTGATCTTTCGGGGGTCAACTTCGATACCTCGCTCAGTGACCATATACCCGAAGCACTTTTCCCCTTGTCACTCCAGAAGGTGCATTTTGGCGAGGTTTAGTCTCATGGAATGTTGTCTCGGCCTCTCAAAGAACTTTCGCGAGTCGACAAAGTCTTTGCCCGTCCTCGCCTTTGGAGTGAATTATCATGTCGTCTACGTAGACCTCAATCTCCTTGTGGATCATGTCATGAAAAGCGCGGTCATTTGCCCTTTGATAAGTAGCCCGGCGTTCTTGAGCCCAAATGGCATCCTTTGTATAACGATAAGTTCCCCACGGTGTGGTGAAGGTATCTTTTCTTGGTCTTCTTCGGCCATCTTGATGCAGTTTGTAGCTGCAAAGCCATCAACGAAGGATTTGACTTCGTAGTTGGCGGTGGAGTCCACCGGGATGTCTATGTTTGGCAAAGGGTAATCGTCCTTGGGGCTGGCCTTGTTCGGATCTCGGAAATCCACACGGCGGCGCACCTTCCCATTGGCTTTGGTTACGGTCACAATATTGGACAACCATGTCGGATATTCGATGACTACGATGAATCCTACCCGCGGTAGCTTCTCAATTTCTTCTTTGACTGTAGAGACCATTACGGCTTGATTTTCCTCAATTTACGCTTTGCGGCTTAGCATCGGGTGCTAGAGGGATTACGTGCTCTACTATCGAAGCTGTCTAGCCCGGCATATCCTGTATGACCATGCAAACACGTCGACGTATTCTACGAAGCGGATCCCGATCGGATCTGTCCCGTTCAACCCCCTGGAAGAAGTTTCCAATCTGTGTCTCTTTAGGTTCCTCGACGGTACCCAAGTTCACACTTGTCAAAACCTCCTCGGCGGCTTGGGCCCGGTTTTCCTCTTTTACGAAACACCTTAAAGATTTCTTTAATGTATTGTTCATTTAGTGTGTTTGCATCTTGTTCAAATGATTCATTATTAAGCTGTTGTTAAGTTTTGAGTTAATTTATCATTTGTTAAGTTGGCAATAAGAGGATACTCGAGAAAGATCTGTCATTTCATTCAAAATAAGGGGAAAGATGACATCGATTACATTTTGATAGTCCTCGGGCGTGAGGCCTTCGGATGACTCGGAGGGCGGAATTCAAAGATTCTGACTCGGCGAATAGACGCTGCGACTCTGGACCACTACACTACTTATTGACTCGAGGGTGTTTGACAAGGGTTGGACCGGGATCTCACTCCTTCTTCTTTGTTGCCACAGGGAGTAGCGGTCTTGTCGGCGTTCTCATTTGGTGTGCATCACGTGGATCATAATTGCCTTTGTTGACACCATTTCCATGGGGAATACTGGCCCGATACGGCGGAATCTCCTTTACGAACTTAACTTTATCCATACGTACCTCAGGGCGGTAGGACCGGTTGTGCTTTCGGCATACGAGATACGGCTTTCTTCATCCCAAAAGTCTTACGGCTTGTTCACTCTTCTTTCCACCTTTTCCCAAGCAGTGGGGGCCCGATCCTCGGGAGCGGTAAGAGCCATTACAAATACATTATGCTCATCATGGGTGATGAAGGGCTCTGAAGAAACTTTCATTAACATGGCTTGTTTCACTTCAAACTCGCAATCTTCATAAGTGAGCCTTTCTTGTAATCTTGACCATAGTTCTTGGTTCGATATCATAGAAAAGAGGCCGAGCTACGACAACATTAACGAAATCGGTTCCAGTATGGGCCCCAAGCTGTCCTTCCATGGCGGCGGCATTAATCAAATCTTTCCACTTTCCTTGTAATTCGGCATAAGGAACATTGAATTTGAGAATGTCTATGATCTCAGGATTTCCAAAATTGGCGCATTCGTCTCCCGAACTCGATCATGTTGACACGATTGTTAGCGGGAAGAGGGTTCTTGACCACATTGGGACCCCGAGGCGGCTCCGGCTTTCCTTCTTCAATCAAGCGAGAGATTAGGAACTTGAATAGGTGCAATCATTGGTGTTATGCCCATGATATTTGTGAAAATGGCAATGCTTGGTTTCGTCCATCCATTCGACACTAGGGTTCTTGGGTTTCCAATTTTCCAAAGGTACGATGAGTCCTTCGGCTACCAAACCGTCAAAGACCTTCTCTAGTGGCATTCCAAAATCTTACGCGGTATAGAAGCGAGGTCTTGGCTTTGCGGCTACTTGGCTTGAATTTTGTCCAACCCTCTCATTCGAATATAATTGACGGCGCCGAGCCGTTTCTTTTCCTTTTATAGTGGCCAGTGTGGCATTTGGGCTGGTGCTTTGTAGCGGTGGGAATTGGTTGCATTCTGCGGTAGGGGCCATGTTGAAGGCATTTTCAAACTTGGTACCGGCATTTACCATTGCCAGAAGGTCGGGATAATAGTAATTGCCAATTTGGACCCTTAGTTGAGGCTTTAAGCAAGATTGGAAGATCTCCATCTGTTCCTCTTCATTCGGTGGAGTCATCATTTCACTAAGCTTCCAATTCCATCTCTGTAAAATTCACTCTTGGCTCATGCGGCGCGTAGAGTGCCTTGTAGGTCATTCTGCTGGTTTCCCAATTCAAGTTGGCCTTATACTTCTCCGAGAAATGCTTCCTTAATTTGGTCCCGGGTGGCTCGGGCCTCTGGTTTTACATGCGGGAACCATCTAAGAGTTGAACCCTTTAATGACGGTGAAAATGGTCGGCCATTTGTTGATGTGTACAATCCTTGGCTCTCATGGCAAGAAGGTAGCTTTCAATATGAGTCAGGGGACAATCGGTGCCGTTGAACTTTTCAATCTACGGCATTCGGAATTTTGGAGGAAGAGGGACAATTTTCTTTGGGATCGGTAATGTCACGGTATGCCGCCTTTTTGGTGTTCGAGTTCTCCGAACTTCTCTTGCATGGACTTAACTTGTTCCATCAACCAAGTCATGTTGGGGGTCGGGGGACGGTTTCGGTCCCGAAGCGAGGCTTGTCGGATTTGAGTGGCGGGGATTGTGGGTGGCACGAGTGGTAGGCGGTACTATGGCTTGGGGGTCTTTGGAAGGGAAGTAGGTGTAAACTTGGCACAGTCTGTGTTTCCACTGAGGCGACCAGAGGCATAGGAATTAGGCTCGTAGTTGCGAAGTAGGAAAAAGGAGCCTCGTGGGATCCCTATTGGCAAGGTTGGGGGTGGAAGATCTGCTGTGGAAGGGCATAGATTGAAAAGGTCACTTGATTGATTACGAGGCCTAGAAGTTATGCAGGACGGCCCATGCAGGGAGAGGAGCGAATCCCATAGGGTAGTGCGGAGAGGCTGCGTTGCGGGGATAGGCTGTGGCGTTTGTTCTCTGTTGGTAGGGAACAAAGCTGGGTCTTATACGAGGAGGAGAGGGTGTCGGGACCACGATGGCTTGGGATCTTGGAAAAAGGCGAAAAGGGATAGTCTTTGGCAAAGGATCATATGTGGAGGGAGGAGGGCATTGGTTATAGGCTAGGGATTTGAGATGGTTACTTACGGAGTTTCATCTTCTACCATAACCAAGGAACCGTTGGGCTCTACCACTATCTGGACCCCATGACGGCGGAGCGCATCAATGAGCATGGCTCTTTGTTCCTCATGGGCCTTACGACTATTTTCCAAGGCTAAGGCTAGCTCTTCTTCCCTAGTCATCAGTTACCCAAACCGATCTTGTTCTCTGTTGAATCGGACATTCGACTCTGCGCAGGTGACCAAGGCGAGGATTACGGCGGCGTACATGCGAGAATTACGCGCTAACAAGTCGGCGGCCGGTGTTCTCACCCACTTCTTTCTCGGCGGGAAAGGGATAGGAAAGGTTTAGACTCGGGGTAGGTGTTTAGGCGAAGGCTCGAGGCAATATGCAAATTAGAATCTTCCGAGTTTACTTAAAACGGTGTCTTTTATTAATATCTATTTGGTTGGAAAAGGGAATTTGCCCTTCTTTTTCGCAACTTCTCTAGATCTGGATCGGTGGGTTCCGTCACTACGTCTATAAGCCCCTCGTATTCCACTGTATTTCGACCTCCCGGGGTGGACGGCCCGGGCGAGGGTCCTATAGGGCACGCGGATCCCACCGGCCAGGAAGTAAAGAACGCTCCTAACGGGTCTAGCGGGTCATAGGAACTTTCAACGCACGAGCGATGCGAATTATGGTCAAGGCGATACGGGAAAGTCTCGTCTTTACTTGCCTTAACGAAATTTTGGCAGAGTTTCGCTTGAGCGAATGACGTTTTGACTTTCGGTAATGTCCGAGAAGATAATAGGCATGGGTCGGGCGGAAAAAGCCGGATGACGCGATGTCACATTGAACTTCGTTGCATACGTCGGGCGTGAGTCAGAATCGAAGTCAATGCCGAGTCAAGATCTTGCCAATTTTTCCTTGTCGGAATTTTGGCGGAGCTTCGCTTGAGCGAAGAAAGATCTTTTGATTTGTTGGCAAAGACTCGGTCTCGACTCTTACGCATTCCATGCAGGTCAAGGTCAAAGTCAATGTCGGAGTCAAGATCCTACCAATTTTTCCTTGTCGGAATTTTGGCAGAGTTCCGCTTGAGCGAAAATCTTGGCTTCCGTTATGAACTAAGGCTTGACCTTTACGAGGGTATGCAACTGGGCTATATGACACGGACTAGACCAAAAACCAACCAAAAGTCACGGTTTTTTTGAAACGTGTGACACGGACTGTGCATTGGTCGACACTGGCTGCCATGGGGAGGTTGGAATGATTCCGTGCGCGCCCGGGAGCATCGTAAGGTTGTCCGTGACTGCAGCTGGAACCACCCCGGGTTTGAAGGACGTGCGTGCAAAGTGTACAGGATATATCAGGTGCGCGTAGTGTGCGGTCTCCTAAAAATGTTCCTTTTTGAGTTAAAACAGAGATTTTCATAAATGTGTTTTAAAGGAATGATTTTCGGGACGGGGAAAATGCAGCACGTAAGCACGTAAATTTTAAGGAGCCCGATCGAGTCATGGAGGTGAGTAGCCCCAAGAACGCTAGGGATTTGCCCAGATTAACCATGATTTTCTGGTGGAATTGCCACGAGGTCGTCGGTCGAGAATCCAAGGAGGATTGAGCCGTACGACTGCATGGATCAATTTTCCAGGTTCCACTCCTTTGCTATTTTCGGGTTGTTTCCCGTTCAAAGTATGCACAGATTCCAAGATGCAAATGATGCAATGCAAGGTAAAGAAAGCAAGCAAGATTAATGAAATCAGCGACGGGAGTCTAACCCGCTCAAAGGGAAAAGCTTTCTTTTATTTTTTTCAAAATTTTTTTTTTTTCGAAAAGGGATACTGGTACGTGGGATTGTTAAACCACCGGTTATCCCAAGCCCCGGGTTAGGGAGCGATACAGGAAGGTTAAGTGGTTTCCACCTATATACCTAGTATCGATTTTTGTTTTGAAAATAAAAGCTTTTCTCCTTTGGGATTTCCCCAGCAGAGTCGCCAAACTGTGAATGTGTGCCCAAAATTTTGTGTATTGGAAATTCACGCGAGTTTGAAGACATCCGGTTTAATTTGAAAAACGGAGTCTCCACGCCATTTTGATTACCTCAAAACTTTGAAAAAAAGGTTTTTATGGGTTCGGAGGTTAAGTTACCCCTTGGGAAAG